>LRSR01007096.1:0-27025 GCA_001579985.1 Hypsibius dujardini
CTTGAAGTGATATGGATATATATCACGTCACATATGACACATCCCCTAGTTGGTCCCATATTCTAAGGTCTGCATGAAAACTACGAAAAAAAGAAAAAACGGAAAACGGGAAAACTACAAACGAAATTCGAAATCACGAAAAACCAAAAAATTGCAAAATACGGAAAACTACGAAAATTAATATTACTAAAAACGAAAAAGCATACAAATTAAAATATATTTTAATACACCCTTATGTTCGTATGTTGGAGTATGTATGCCTTCTGTAAGGTCAGGGAAGGGCACTGCTCTGTCCATGCCTTCCCTTTGGCTGTTTTACACTGTTTGCTTTTATAAGCCGAGCCTCAACTTTACCCCAAATCGGCTAAAACAAGTGAAAGTCATGAAGCTAGAGGGCAAAAAAAAGAAAAATCAATGGGAAAAGCTCGCAATTTTTTCGGAAAGACACGCGGTTACTAGCCAGTTTACGTTTAGCACGCATTTTCAGATAAGAAACTTTCTACATAATTTTATTTCGAATACCCAGAAGGAGATCGAGCTTTTCACGTTAGACGATAACGACAATCTTAATAACTATCTAGATATAGAGCAGGCGAGAGTCAGGGCATAGTTTTTTTATATATTCGTATATATGTTTTTTCGTGTATTCAATTTTCGTTAAATTGAATTTACGTAATTTTCCAGTTTTTTCTCTTTTTTTTCGTAGTTTTCAGGTAGGCCAATGCGAGATATGTGCAAGACAGCTCGGTGAACTATGTGCGGATGTCTGTCACGTCGTTTGAAACGTTCAATTGAGAAAGGATTTTATGAGACTCCACGAAGATCTCGTTTAGAGAAATGCTCAAGGCTGTCGTGTTTTTGTCGCCTGTACAATTTTTTGGATTGACTGACTCGTGGGGACGTGGTAAATCTTGTGCGTGTTTGTATGGAAAAAACGTGCTCGAAAGTATCATCGTCTGAACCTTGTTCAGACTCATCTGGAAGGACCAAGGGTGCAGGACGGTTGTACTGCTGCGGGTGGCGAGCAGAGCGGGAGAGGGGTGCGCGACCTGGGCTAGGGGGTTCTCTGACTTCAGCCACTGCCGAATTTTCAACACGTCTCAAAAGAGTAGGCTGAGGGATCCGACCTCCTCGCTGGTCATTCAGCTTCACATTAGAGCCCGACGTGAAACCGGCATCTTCCAGAGTCTTTGCTGCTTTAGGGCGAAGTTTCAAACATTGAACCAGTTCTGCACTGGTGTCCTGTAGGAGGGCTGGTGCGGGAACGACAACGGCTGTGGCAGCACCGACGGACGCGAAGGTTACCGGAGGGCCCCTCATATAGAGTGACGTTCTGGTGGTCGACGTGGTCCGCAACGATGCGCTCGATGAGGTTTAGTTTCAAGCCGGTGGTATTAAGACTCATCGCGTTCAGAATTTCTTTCAGCTAGGGCATGCGGAGGAGCTTGAGCCTGTCAGCGGTCTATGGCATAAGTGCAGGCGGAGGTTAAAAGTTACAGGGAAAAAAATACAGTTTCACAAAAGAGACGAGAAGAGCCGCAATGTGAAAGAAGGAAACTGTAAAAAATAAAATGTGTGCAACGCTATTTATAGTTGCGCTGGACTTTACGCAAAGGGCTCAAGAAGCATTCGGCAAAAAATGAACAGTCGCAACACTTAGACGGCGTGGTCCGGCGAGAGAAAATACGGAGAAATCTTCATTAGTTATAAGCAGATTTAGGGAACTGAATCTTTTCCATAACTATTTCCGACGGAAGCAGACACGGTATTGCGGGACAAACAGGGTCTGTCATCCCATCTCCACGTGGGACTGTGGGGAGTGTCGAGTCTCTGAACAACCCCTATGTATTGTAGACGACGAAAAACCCTTTGTGACACCTCTTGAAGGTCAACCATGCCGACGGATAAACCTTCTTGGTATACCATTTTGTTTCGCCATCGAATGCAAAGCCCTAAAGACTGGCTTTCCTGGATCCCTTCCAACACCAAAATCTTAAAGGCGCCCTTTAGCCCGACACCGCGTCGGTCTTTGGCGCATCAAACGAGGTATCACTAAGGATTTTCCGACTTTGGAGCGCCAAGGAAACTGTCTATAAGATTTTTCCATACAACTTTAGGCAATCTTTTACATGTGAAAATCCTAACAATCCAAATCTTAACGGCCCGGTCGGTCGAACGGTCAATCCGCCACTGCCCCTCTGATGCGAGATATGTGCAAGACAGCAATATCTGTCAGTTTAGTATATCTGTCTTGGGACCTCCTAGTTTGCCGGAATGCAGTTGGCGACATAAGATCGGGCAAGCCATGCCTTACGTAGTAAGTATGTAGTAAAGTATGTAGTAAGTATGTAGTAAGTACGTAGTAAGTATGTAGTAAGTACGTAGTAAGTAAGTAGTATATGTTGTAACCCGAACTAAACCAAGCAGAACGAGTACATAGGAGATTGCGGCGGAGACTGTATGACTAGGTCCTGGCGGAAACTGCATGAGAGTTGCGTTGTTGGGACTTTATGCCTTGTCACATGAACGATTACAATAGATGGTGGCGAGCAAGATAGTATAACCTTTAAAACTCGATCTAACTAAACATGAGGAGCGTGCAGTCCCGATTGTCGGCTTGAAGTTTATGCCCCTCACACTAATTAATTACTTTCATCATGTGCTAGCACCTTCACCTTCTTCATGATGGAGCTGCTGCCCGTGCAGGTGGCAATGGACAGCTTCGTAAGTGTGGGACGTATCTTTATTAAACAAATACCGGTACATTTCATACTGTTCTTGGGGAAAGGGGAAAACTTTTCTGATCGAAATTGAAAAAGATGTGTATGCTTACCCTAGTAGACATCTGGCGTACGAAAAGTATTTTTTCTGTACACATTAAGGACGAATTGTCACCTTAAATTTTTACGTAGAAACAGCGGCTTACATCATGCATATTATGTACGACCACCACAAAACGTACGCTGTGCCAGGTCTTATTATGTAGGATCGCATACAGTTCTCAGCCCTTAAAAAACATTACGCAGGGAAAATATAGTGTCTGACGAAAACTTTGCACGCTTTGTAACTTCGTAAAAATGGACTAGGCGTCGAATCGCGCGAATTTTCTAACTACTGACGCTTGACAAACCAAGTTATAGTAACGCCAGAATATTATTCCAAGCTTCCCACAGCCTTGAAAACGGGAAAAAATAAGTTTTGCAGTTCTTTGCGAAAATACTAAAACTGTTTCAAAATAATGTTGGACACATAATTCGCCGTGTTTTAAAATAATTAGAAATCCCACCATTGCGTCCCAGAAGATGCCAAACCCTGGGCACCCTGCACAAACTTTTATTCTAGCATTACTTCTAAAAACTTTTCGCCTTTCGAATACGAATGAGTAAGGCGTATAAATTTTGTAAGCTCACACATGTCCTTTCACAAAAATTAAGACGGATACAAAGAGTGGCCATGTGAACGACCTCACAAATTCTGTGCGGAATGGCGTATAATTTGTGTAAAAATTTAATTTTTCGTATAACCTATCGTACTTGATTTCGTCATGTGTACTAGGGTTACGATGCGGAATATAGCCGCCTAGATAGCCACACAGTCGGACAAAGTCAATTAACAAAATGACCCAATGACCGATTTGGTAAAAAGCTCCTGATTCGCAGCGCAGTATTGAAATTTTACTAAAAAAGGTTCGATAATTTTGAACGATTTTGCCATTCGAGGTTACATTTGCGGCTATATTGCGATCTATTTTATGACATGGCGGCTAATTGTTCACGCAAAGCAGAGCACCCAATGAATATTCCATTTGATTCCTCTGCCAAATCATTTGATCACTTAAAGCTATAACTAAATTTCTAATCGGGAGAAACTGTTATAACTTTGGTCAAAACATTTCTCCCTTGTCTTCTTAATTCAAAATCACAATCCTATTTGTCTGTATTCTTAACTTCTACTTGCATTTCACAGGCTCACAATGTGACTTCGGCACACAACGTGGTCCGGTTAATTTGCCGACGGTTGCATTTCGAGTGCGCAATGCTAGTCTCTCTCAAAGCGTTACACGATCGGAAAGTGGTTATTATATAACAGTTCTCATTTTTTTAGGTGCACTTTCGCCGTCGAAAACCATCAGTGGGGCTCATCAGCAAGCGATTTCCACGCCTTCATCCAGGCGACCTTTGGCGATAACACCACCAACGCTATCGGCATTGCTCTCATCACAATAACGATGGATCGGATGCGGGAGATTGACTTCATCTACCCTTCCGCGGGTGTTCATTATGTGATTGCAGTGTGTGAGAAACATTTGGTTTCCGCGGGAGATGGAGCGTTTTTTATCGCGCTTTTCGAAGGCGTTCCTGTGATCGCCACGTTGGCAGTCATTGCGCTCATCTGATGATGACCGGACTGATCACCTCCAGCAAAGTGCTGATGAGGCAATTATGCGCGTCTTCGTCCATGTCCTCGGGAATTTCGGCCTTGACGCATTCGTTATTCCGCCTTTACACGATCGCATTCGGCCAAGGTATATGCATATAATGTTTATTATTTATTTATATTTACATGTTACATGTTACATGTTACATGAATAAACGTGAAATCCCCCCCCCCCACACCACCCTGCCACTGCCACTGGAAGTTCAGGTTTCGGATTCCGACATAGACTGGCTATCAGCTGACATCAGATTGAGAGACCCTCCATGCTAGATAAACAGCCCTAGTCGCAAGGGGCAGTTATCTTTCTTTTTCTTAATCAATAAAATGGACCAGAAGTATTTTTATTTAAAAATAAGAGTGCGCCTTTAACTTTTGTCTTTTATTCGAACGCACAGCTACCTTCACCCCCCCCCCCGCCTGACCTGCTGCTCTTGGATCAATATCCTCACCCGGACATTATAGTGTTTGGCTTGTCATTCTAATTTAATATCCGGCCACAACTCTCACACAGCTGCTCGATGGTTACTTGCAAAGTTTTGATTTTACGTCTAAATTGAACTTTTCCTTCTGCACCGATTTTGTCCTATACATATAACATGGGGGGAGGCTAAACTTAATGTAAATCCCTCTATATGGTATGTAGAACAATTTTCACGGTCAAACATGTGAAACGCACCTCCTCTAAGTTGAATTCGACATTGTTCCTTAAAAATTTCCGACGAAATCACTCTTGCTTCTTACTTCAATCTAACCTGCAAGCCACTGCAGTGTTTATATGCGCACTGAGCTGCACGCTCTTTTGTACGCTCTAAATTTTGTTAAATTGGCGCCGATCGTTTAAAGTGAAACCCTGACAAGGAAGGAGCTAGCTCTTGTCCAGAAAGTTCATCTGTTAAAGGATCTCGGTCATTTGAAACAGAACTCTGCGACGGCTAAGTACGAAATTTCTACCACTGTGTTTTACTGGGGAAAGTTTGCCCCCCCCCCCGGCCGGGGCGCCCTTGGGGGCCCCTAGGCTGATATTAACCCCTCGTCTATGTTGAAAAAAATACATTGGTTTTTTGGGGTTATTAGATGAGTTATACTGTACTTGAATACATAAAACAAAACAGCTTTGCTTTTCGCACGTTACGGAAAAATTCCAGTTTGTTATACTTCCCGGACTGAAAATTGACTTAGCACTTTCTGGTTATCTAAATTAATTATTTATAACTTGTTTACTTGTTAACTTGTAGTTTGTTTACACTAGACGAAGGGAGATAAAGCAGCAGAAACAGGTAAAATAAAAAACGGAAAACCAAAGCAGTCAATCAACCAATCAAGGAAGAAACGCAACCAAAGTTATACCAAATAGGAAATTCTCAGCAACATGGGAAAAGCCGTGCAGTATTATTTCACGAAATGAAGCAAAATCAAAACTTTGCAAGTAACCTGCAAGCAGCTGTACGTATGTTTTCAGACAGTGTGGCATTCACCAGATCCACTCCTCGGTCCCTGTACGGCCTCTACATCGTGTGGTTCTTCATGGTGACAGTTGTCGGGGCGGTGGTCTGTTCTCTTCTCCCATCTTACCTCACGGTATCCACGGCACAACTTCCGTTTACCGATCTCCAGTCGTTCCAACGGTCCGGTTACAATCTCGTGGGACCGCCGTTGGCGTTTAAAATACTGAATGTGCGTCTCTACAAACACTCAGCCTCATAGGTGCTGCTTCAAACTGTGGGCACACGTGAATCTATGACTTCCATAAATAAGGTCCACAGAGGCTCGTTTAGAGCTCTCATAAAACGAAACCAGAATCCCTTATGGGTAGAACCAGCTCGGAAAAGTGTATTTTTTGGCAGAATATCAAAGTCCGGAAAACACTTTAAGATTCCATTGGTCCTGATTTTCACTAAAAACTTCAGCTTTTGAAAAGCTGAAGTTTGAAATTCGAAGAGTTTTGACACTTCATACCCCTTTCGAAATTCAATTTGGAGTCTTTCTTGGATATCAAGGGACGGAGCTATGAGCCAGTTTCAATTTCGCCCAGGAAGGTCAGAGCCACATTTCAAAAGTAACCCATAACTCCGCCCCCTGGGCATCAAACGAATATTCTGCTAATGCCAATCGATTTCAAATTGAGTTTGGAGAAGAATAATATCAAATATCTTGAAATGAAGCTTTTGAAAGAAACTAAAACCTTCGTTTTTTTATGTACTTCCAGTTTTTAAAAAATGAATCCTCGGGTTTTCTCAGGTTTTAAATGTAAATATACACCAATAATACTATAGATCGGCTACATAAGCATTAATATTTGGAGTAGAGGTTCTTCTTATGGGTTATTATGAGTGGGAAAAGAAGTGGATAGTTAAATTCCATTTAGGAAAGCTCCGACCCGGTTAAGCAAACATTGGCAAACGAGATCCAAGTGGTTCCGCTGAGTGAGGAAAAATTCTACGACTGCGCGGAACGAGATGAGCCCCTCCATGGTAAGTATCTGCAGAAGACGGCGTTCGCAAACGTCGCTGGCTTTTCGCACTTCAGCCCACGTTGCCAGACCTCGGTTATCGCGGTGTCCCATTTGGCCCATATCTTCATGGCGACATTCTTAACGACAAAACGGTCGCATTTGCGTAATAACTTCACAAGAGAGTAAGGCAACCTTAACAGAATGCATTTGGAAGAAAAAAATGTCAAGTTTCTAACCTCCTCGTTTTATCTCCTACCTTTCCAGGTATCTCGTCCTCCAGGAGCACGGTCTGATCCAGCACCTAGACACCTTGCAGTACTACGATAGTATCCGAAAGACAGGTTTCACCGTTCAGCAGGCTCAACGCTGCCAGACAAAAGCCTTTGTTTCCACCAGTACCGTCTCACGCAAATCGATCAGCTGGCGTACCCTCGCGTTTGGGTTTTGGTTTTGCGCAGCTTCCGCGGGAGTTTCTGTTTATATTTTGGTGATTGAACAAATGGTACATAGCCTACGAAACTCGTGACGAACTCGGGAGCCTGTTTTTACTGAAAACGCTTATGTAAAATAATCACTTCCGGTACGTTACGAATGATGCCAAATATGGCCTTTACAGTCCGGGTGCATTGATGTCAGACCGTGTAGCCCAAGATAATGGGCCTAAGGGCCTACGGCCAAAGGAATCAAAGTAATTCACAATGCAGTGAAGAATGCCTCAAGGCAGCGTACAAGAATCTCTGGATCCGGCCGATCCTGGAAATAAAATTTGTGATTCAACCGATTTGAGGCTTTATTAGGCCATTATGCAAAAGCCATTGTGTGAGAGTCGTTATATTAGGCCTTTGTGCAGGAGGTTTTCAAAAATGTGAAACAGGGCGGGGCCCTGTGTCTGTCTGTCTGTCTGTCTGTCTGTCTGTCTGTCTGTCTGTCTGTCCGTCACAATCAGGGGCGAGATAATCATATTCGGTGCTCGCATATGATTGGCTAGTGTAATCTAGGCGCCCTACCCCTTGGACTACAGTGTATATCAAGCTCGAACGTTGCCGAAGATGAACGTCTGAAAGCTTTAGGGACTGGCTTTCAATAAACGATAAAATCTGTTAGTTCTCCGTACTAGTAAGAAATGCCTGAACAATGCATCAATTCTGTTTTCGCAAAACATTTGACAGAGCTCCTCGGTCTTTCCATTTTCCTCTTCCCTTTTCCCATTTTGTTCTGTTGATTTTGTGATTGCTGACCAAGATCCCTTTGAGTTATCATAAGAAATGAATTATTTTGGAAACCCCGGTTGTTCTTCAATCTTTTGATGTAAGAACTCTTGCGATGTGGACATTGGTCGAATAAATGGTGTGGCCATAATTGTTACGCCTGCGGCGTAATTATGGTTGTATGTGTAGTGGTTGATGGAATAGCACTAATCGGACACGGCCTGGGACTTATCTATGTACTACAACAACTATCATTACAGGAGAAAAAAAGGACTAAAAGACTAACCAAACCAAAGTTCAGGCAGGAAAAAGCTCTAGAAAATATGAAAAAACTTAGAACTTACGTACTAATTACTGTTACTGGAGAGAGGAGTTACTTTTATAGTCGTGCAACATGAGAAACCAAAGTAGATAAGTAGTACATGCAAATAAGAAGAGAACCAGACCGACCGGTGTTCAGTCACAAAGAACCAATAGGAAAAAGTAAACATCCACACGCTTGAGGATATAATTAATTAATTAGACGGAAATAGGGCGCATTTTGAAAATAAAAGTCGTGCTGTAAATGATGATGCGCCGATGGCGCGGGAGGGTAACTCCATATCCCGTGGTCAGTGCCAGCTATTTTAATGTGGCGATGCCTGAGTTAGGCAGATGTGTGTGTTTGGCAGCAGTGCCCGCAATATAACCGTGGGTGTAAAGATAAAACACTAAAAAAAACACTCCGTATTTTATCGAGTGAAGATATTGGTCAACATCGAAAAACAGAAAAGGGGAGGAGACAAAAGGGGGAAGGGGAGTAGAGCTCTGCAAACCGCACCGTAGCCCGCACCGCACTGCCACGGTTTCCCTTTTCCAATCCACCGCGAACCGCACTTATCGTCTTTTTTTGCCAAATTTTTAAAAATTAAGCAATGAATTATGAATATATCCCCGTTATGGTTTTGTGCTAAAGCAAGAGAACCTGCTGATTTGTTTACCTTTCAAAAAGTGCTTGTATACGGCGCAGAGGCCTTAAAACGGAACACCAGTTCAGCAAGCCAAGTGTCCGATTTAAAGTCACATTTGCGCATCATTTTTGGCACTCAACGCACATTTTTACGCAAGAGCTCCGCACTGCAAAAACGTTTAAACGATTTTCTTTTTGAATACAATTTTGAAATGTCTTTATCCTTGAGCCACGACGAATCTGAAGTGTCTGTTGTGGAAGTAAAACAACGTCTGATGCAACATTCAGCCGATTCTACAACAAAAGCTGAACTTCAATTAAATTACATTTTAAAAGTTCATCGATGCTGAATTTGGCGGTGCGGTTTGCGGTTTGAAAATAGGCTGCGGTGCGGGTTGCGGATTGATTTTTTTCTACCTGTGCAGACCAGACAGACAGACAGACAGACAGACAGAGATACAAGCAGAGGCGTTTTTTTCATTGGCCTCTATATAATGGTTATTGGTATTTGTTCTAAGAGTTTAATGGATCTAATAGGTACCTGGTTCTCCTCAAACATGGTCTGTTATCTCATCTATACGACGCCTTTTTAACGGGCTTCCGTTTTTTAATGGCCAATTTTACGTTCAATTCATGCGATTCAGTATTGAACTTTGAAGTTTTCCTAGGTATTTTTTGCCCAGCCCAGCCCATACATTTACAAAATCCACTTTTGCGCATAATAACACGCCTTTTTAACGGGCTTTCAATTAGTAGGAGCCGAGTTCTCGTTCAGTTCAGAAGATTCGACGGGCTGTTTTCTGCAAATTTTTCAGGTCCTTCACCCACGGCCCAGGCCCCACCTTAACTGAACACCTTAACCCACCCACCTTAATTCATTCATAAATAAAAAATTCAGTTTATTGTTTGAATTTTTATGATGTCATGTCGCTTATAACAAAATAAGCAACCATTTAAATTTATGAAAATCTTTGTCGGGACGGTCTTTCGCAAAACAGCTGCATTGAATTAGCATCCGTGCTCCGCAGTTTATTATTGTTCGAAATGTAAAGCATTTTACTACTTGATTAGCCACGGGTAAATTTGACATCTCGTTAACTTTTAGAAATGACCAAAAACAAAGTGAAAGGAGAAACAAAAAGCAAGCAATACGGCGAAACAGTGCAGAAAATCCCAGTAAACTGAGAGTGTAGCTGGAAGAGTAACGGGACGGGTAGTGTAGCGGATAATGTAGACGGTCATGTAATAGAGACAATAGCAGGGAGATGGACGGATTGACGACCAGTGGAATGAGTGCAACCAAAATCAGCCAACGGTGAGCTTGTGAAGGAGATGGGCAAGCTAAATGATTCTCTAGACGGCTGGCAGCTGTCGAAGCAGCAAGAGCCACGCTTTGCAGGACCCCATACCTAGTTGACTGTACGCTAGTGCTACTGGGTGTGGATTATGCCCAGCGTTTTCCCGTTGCTCGTCTGTTCGTCCTTCTTTTTGTCGTTGTCTCCAATTGTCCTTTTCTTTCATCCGACCGGATTTATCGTAAAGTGTGAGAATGATAAATTGGTCAATGCTCAGCCGGGCGGGAACATTTTTCGTGCCGAGAAACAAAATCGAATGAGTGACTCGAAGTGTACACTTCGGGAAAGAGGCCGGATGGGCAGTACAACAAACAATCCGGTGGCCGGCGTCCACTGCCAACCACCATCCAATGATCTAGTCGGAAACGCCGTTATGTCCCGGCTGTGGGCGGACGTAAAAGCCTCGCTGCCCAGTTACCCGCAACTATTATCATAGTTCTCATATATATTATGTCTGATATCGACATCGACATCTATGTAGAACCCGATGATAAGATGCCTTTCAGTCACAATCTCCCGGGATTGAGTGGTGGTAGCGCTGAGGTCTGGAACTAATGGGAGCACCACTGCGCCTCAGACAAGACTTTCCCTAATCCTTAACAACCTAGTCTACTTATGAGACACTCACAACGCATGTTCTGATACCTACCATATGCTCGCGATCTTAAGAGACACTTTCATGCCCTACCCGTTAATTTTAACCAACCCGGGCCGTGCCTATTCAGTGCCATTCACCAAATTACCACTGTAGGGACAAATATACGGAATAGCAGTACTGTACAATCAAACAATCAACGAGGAGGAAATCTGATACGAATCAATCAATCGAGCACAACGAAAAAGTTGTACGAAATCAGCCAATCAGTGAACAGTGAATCAGATTGAACGTTCAATCGAGTGCAGGGCCATACCGAGGGAGGCGGGGATTAGCTGTCCCTTGAGATTGCGAGCATACGGTAAACACTTTGTTGTTCTCAGAAGGACGAAGAAGATATTCATTCAGAGAGGGGACTGATGTCACTGTAAAGCAGTACACTGCAAAACGAGAGATTTCTCACTTTATATTTTCATGCTATATATGGATTCTATATCCTTATCCGGTGCATCACAGAGCCCTAGTAATAGACTTTACGCAGTGGCGAATTGACTGTTGGTCCGACCGGGCCGTTGCCCCCCCCCCCGTGTCCAAAATAATTTTGCGCCCGCCCCTGAAGCAAGAGGTTGGGGTAGAACATTTTAGACAGATCAGTGTTGTTTTGGGGTGTGGTCTGGCAAGAATCGTCTAACTTGCCAGAGCAGAAGATCTGATATTTTTTGGTCTAGCATCTTAAACGGAACATGAACGTAGCGTAACTCTGAACATTCAATAATATACTATACTATAATAAAATTAAAACAGAAATTGCGCCATCAAGGCGAAAATCACTTATACAGCTAATTTTTAGGGCCTTGCGTAAACGGTGCGGTCCACCATGCGGCCCACTCAGCTGAAATCGAGATGTATGAATTTCAAATTTGACTGGAAGTAGAGATAAGGAGTGCAAAAAGCACGTGATCGTCAACTATTTTTGTTTCAGTTGTACTTTGTGACAAATATTTTGACGTCGGGGAGGGGGGGGTGGTGACTGGAAACTACACCCATATTCCCGCTAGCTTCCAAAAGGGTCAGAAACGATATCATTGATATGCCGAATTCGGAATGGAGTTTTGTTATAAAAAAAGCTTTTTCCCCTTTTTTCCATCATCGGTCCACCTCTCGGAGTCCTGGTTTTGAACTTTAAGGACCCACTTTCCAAAATAGATACACGGTCGTGCGGGACAAGCACGGTCTGTCATCCCATCTCCAAGTGGGACTGTGGGACTGTGGGACTGTCAATATAGTGTATCTGTCTTGGGACCTCCCAGTCTGCAAGAATGCAGTTAGCGACGCAAGATCGAGCAAGCCATGCCTTACGTAACATATATGTTTTAACCAAACTAAGCCAAGCAGAACGAGTACATGACTATGTGACTGCGGCGGAGACTGCATGACTAGGTCCTGGCGGAGATTGCATGAAAGTTGCGTTGTTGGGACTTTATGCCTTGTCACAAGAACAATTACAATAGATGGTGGCGAGAAAGATAGCATGACCTTTAAAATCCAATCTAATCAAACTTGAGGATCGTGCAGGCCCGACTGTCATTTAGATGTTTATTATCATCACACTGATTAATTACCTTCCCCGTGTGCTACCACCAAAGTTCTTCACTATGGCGCTGCAGCCCGTGCAGGTGGTAATGGACAGCTTCGTAAGTGTGGGGCAGATTTTTTATTAAACATAAATACTGGTAAATTTCATAATGTTCTTGGGGAGAGGGGAACAGTTTTCTGATCGAAATTGAAATGCCTTTGTATGATTACGATACGGAATATAGCCATCACAGTTGGACAGATCAGAGTGTTACCGCAATGGGTGAAATTTTTAAAAATAGTCAACTTAATCGCGATCTGAACACTGATTCGTCACTTCTGAAGGCTTCACCAAAATCATTCATTGAACTATTTCAATTGCAGTTTAGGAACAAACAAAAAAATGGGCATAAAAAGTGATAAAACGTAAGAGTTGAAAGATTTTGCCATTCGAGGCTACATCGCGGCCTATTTTATAACATGGCCGCCAATTGTTCACGCAAAGCAGAGCACCCAATGAATATTCCATTTGATTCTTCTGCCCGACCATGTGATAATTTAAACCTGAAACTATAATCCTGATCGGGAGAAACTGTTATAACTTTGGTCAAAACATTTCTCCCTTGTCTTCTTAATTCAAATTCGCAGTCCTATTTGTCCGTATTCTTAACTTCTACTTGCATTTTACAGATTCACAACGTGAGTTCAGCACACAACGTGGTCCGGTTAATTTGCCGACGGTTGCATTTCGAGTGCGCAATGCTAGTTTGTCTCAACACGTCACATGATCAGAAAGTGGTTATATAACAGTTCTGATTTTCAGGTGCGATTTCGCCGTCGAAGACTTAAAGTGGGGCTTGTCAACCGACGATTTCTACGCCTTCATCCAGACGACCTTTGGCGATAACACCAACAACGCTATCGGCATTGCTCGCATTGCAATGACGATGGATCGGATGCGGGAGATTGACTTCATCTACCCTTCCGCAAGTTACCATTATGTGATTGCGGTGTGTGAG
Organism: Hypsibius dujardini; assembly: GCA_001579985.1. Lineage (NCBI taxonomy): Eukaryota > Metazoa > Tardigrada > Eutardigrada > Parachela > Hypsibiidae > Hypsibius > Hypsibius dujardini. Next base: position 13,591 of record LRSR01007096.1, read on the forward strand.
AAAGATCTGCCTTCCGCGGGAGATGGAGCGTTTTTTATCGCGCTTTTCGCGGGCGTTCCTGTGGTCGACACGTTTATAGTCATTGCGCTTATTTTCGTCTTACTCGCCGGGCTGATCACCTCCAGTGAAGTGGTGATAAAGCAATTGTCCACGTCTTCTTCCGTGTCCTCGGGAATTTCAGCCTTGACGCATTCATTATTTCGTCTCTACACGATCGCATTTGGCCAAGGTATATGCACATAATGTTTATAATCAGACCGAGGAGCGAAGCGATGAGGTCTTTTAAGTTGCAGTGCTGTGGTTGGAAATTGACTGAGCTCTTCGGTCTTTCCATCGATCGCATCGATTACTAGTTTATTTATATGTATGAGAAAATAAGAGGGTAAACTGTGTTCCTCAAAAATGACATGGGTAATTTAGCCGACGGTTCGCTTAGGGGCCATCCAAATATTACGCACTCAAGAAATGGCCTTTTTCGAGCACCCACCTACCCCTGATAATTAAAATTATACTGGAGGGCGGAGCCTATTTTACTGCTGAATAATTAAGGGTCCAGACCACCCACCTATCCTCCTTTGATTACGTAATATGTGAATGACCCTTCAGGATCTTTTACAGGGCGGAACCACAATCCCTCAAGTGCGGTAAAGGTGGTGGGAAAGGGATGACAACGTTAATGTTTCTCAAACATGAATCCGAAATTTGATCACATCTTTCCTAATCATTTTAGAACTTTTGGGAATTAGGGGGTTTAATTTCCAGAGCCCCCTCCCGCAAGTTTTTTGTAAGAATTCCCACACCAAGAATTTAGACTGCCCGTAAACAATAAGTTTTATAATGACGAGGACCGAACCGCCGAGTTTGGAATTTAGTCTTTAAAAAATTCTCCCTCGTTTCTATACCCCCCCCCCTGGCTTTAGCTTCAGGGCAAGTTGCGGAGATCGGCCCGAAGGGGATAGGACAATTAGAACTTGTGGGGGCCAGGGAGGGGTATGATTTCTAGGCCCCCCCCCCGCGAGTTAAAAAGATAACTGACGCAACCGAAAAGCTTGGTGGAGGGGATAGCCAATTTTTGCCATTCCCTTTGTCCGACGAGGGCAAAGTTGTTACATGTATAAACGTAAAATCCCCCCCCCCCCGTCACTGTAAATTCAGGGTTCTGATTCCGAAACAAATAAGACTGGCTATCAGCTGACTTCAGGTTAAGGGACTCTCCATGCTAGCTAGAGAGCCTTAGTCACAACTGTCCGATCCATTGCTGCTTCTTCTTAATTAATCTGTTATGACAGATGCATAACGGGACACTGGGGAATCTACCCCTAGGGCCTTACGCCCAATTAATTCGCGAGTTGCAAGGGTGAGTTATATTTTTTAATAAATTTGTAGCTGGAGGGCAGGGGGCAGTTGTCTTTCTCTTTTTTTTAAACCAATAAAGTGGACCAAGAGCATTTTTATTAAAAAAAAAATACTCGGACGTCATAGTGTTTGGCTTGTCATTTTAACTTAATGTTCGGCCACAACCCACATACGTGTGTTTTCAGACGGTGTGGCATTCAGCAGATCCACTCCTCGATCTCTGTACGGCCTCTACATCGTGTGGTTCTTCATGGTGACAGTTGTCGGGGCGGTGATCTATTCTCTTCTCCCATCTTACCTCACGGTATCCACGGCGCAACTTCCGTTTACCGACCTCCAGTCGTTCCAACGGTCCGGTTACGATCTCGTGGGACCGCCGTTGGCGTTTAAAATACTCAATGTGCGTCTCTACAAACACTCAGCTTAATAAGTGTTGCTTGGAACTGTAAGCACACGTAAATCCATGACTACCATAAATAAGGTTCACAAAGGCTCGTTTAGGGCTCTCATAAGTCGGAACCAGTGCCCTTTATCGGCAGAACCAGGGAGTGGGCAAGGGGCAAAATGCGTTTTTGCTAAAAATAAATCCAAAATTCGGCCATTTCTTATTAATCTTTTATAACTTATGGGGGTCCGGGATATGGAGGGTCTGATTTCTAAATGCAATCACATCCGCGGTTTCAGAAAAAAATTATGAAGAAAAACACTCCCGTACCACTTATGTGCTATCGCCCGGGGCTTGATTGATGGATTCATCAGTCATGTTTCCGAAGTTTCAATTGATTGATCCCAAAAACTCTAAAAATATCGTTTTTTGGAAAACGTTTGATTCCACAATTTTTGACACCGTCCACTTCAAATAAGTTTTGAAATCGATTGGCATCAGCAGAATATTTTTTCGATGCCAGGGGACAGATATGTGCTAGTTTCAATCTAGGCTTCCGAATGACTTTGCAGAAATTACCCGTAGTTCCGCCCCCTGGCATCCAAAAAATACTTTGCTGATGCCAGTTGATTTAAAATCGAATTTGGAGTAGACAGGTGTCAAAAATTGTGGAATCCAAAGTTTTCCAAAAAAACGATATTTTTACAGTGGTTGGGATCAATAAATTGAAACTTCGGAAACATGGCTGATGAATCCATCAATCAAGCCCCGGGCGATGGCACATAAGTGGTACGGGAGTTATTTTTTCATAATTTTTTTCTGAAACTGCGGATGTGATTGCAGCCCTGAGACCCCAATGTTAAATCATAATATATGGACAGGTATTTGTGGAAAAAAAACCATATCGATCTGGAGGTCAAATCCCGTAACCTTCCCGAGTTAGCCCTAGTGAACAAGAGATTTTGAATATCAGGAAAAATATATAATCCAACATAATACCTTATATTTTTCTGCTGTAGGCCATATAAAATTTTATAGATCCTTAGAAATTTGAATGTACATATAAAAATACTGATAAAATTTGTACTGTACGCTCCCGATCTCAAGGGTCGATTATGCTCCACCTCCGCTCATTCACATCAAGCTTGAGCGGATCGTTCAGCTCCGTTCACTGGTTCGTGATTGGTTCGTTGGTTTCTACCTGACAGGCTATGCTACCTTGCTTGATTGAAATCTGAATGAACAACCAAGCGAGCGACGGATCGTGTTTAAGTTTAAGTGAATCTGAATGAACAACCAAGCGAGCGACGGATCGTGTTTTCGGGCCGGACCTAAAATCGACCCTTGAGATCGGGAGCGTACAGTAAGTTTCTTTGTAAGGTCTTATAAATGCTTTTAAGTTGTAAGACCGGGCTCTGAAAATTATCCTAAGTTTTCAGCAGGTTAAAATGACCAATGGTCAAATGGCACGGGAACATATTAACAACAAAAACGAAATCATCAAATTGCTGCTACTGAATGTTGGTTTTAGGTTTAGCCAATAGTAAAAATGCTAAGGTACTGACCTACGAGTATTATTACGTTTTCACGGCAAACGATAAAGCATTATTTAGTGAGTTCACGTCAAAAAACACGTTTTTCGGCAACTTTTTTGTGGTTATCACACGGCAGGCAAACAATTTCTAATGTATAGTTAATGTGCGTGTTGGTGCTGTGGTTAGTGCGTGCTCTTCAGAGTTCTTTAAGTTCAGTTCCTGCTAAAATTCTTCGATTTCAAATCCTGGCGAGGAAATATTTCTTTTCCAGCAGCTTTCGTCCCAAAAACGGTGGGACATTTTTGAAACGCAAACCAAACGTAAACGGCGCTAAACCGAGTCTCAGAAAATTTTATAAGTCATCACTAAGATAGGACTTAAAAATAGAACTTCGCCGTTTCATTATTGTTTCCAGTGTGTTAATAACAAAATTTGAGGGACATATTAACTGTGGCAAAATTATTCGTCTGAATGTTTCGATATGATTAAATTAAATTAAATCAAATTAAATTAAGTTAATATACACCAATAATACTATAGATAGGTTACATAGGCATTAATCTTTGGACTAGAGGTCCTTCTTCTAGGTTTATTATGAATGAGGAAAGAAGTGGATATTTCACTACCATATAGGAAAGCTCCGACCCGGTTAAGCAAACATTGGCAAACGAAATTCAAGTGATTCCGCTTAGTGAGGAAAAATTCTACGACTGCGCGGAACGAGATGAGCCCCTCCATGGTAAGTATCTGCAGAAGACGGCGTTCGCAAACGTCGCTGGCTTTTCGCACCTCAGCCCACGTTGCCAGACGTCGGTTATCGCGGTGTCCCATTTGGCCCATATCTTCATCGCGACATTCTTCACGACAAAACGGTCGCATCTGCGTGATAATTTCACGAGAGAGTAAGGCAGCCTTAGCAGAATGTATTTGGAAAAGAAAAGAACAATGGAAAAGTTGGGCAGGTTTTTAACATCCTCATTTTATTTCCAACCTCTCCAGGTATCTCGTCCTTCAGGAGCACGGTCTGGTCCAGCACCTAGACACCTTGCAGTACTTCAATAATATCCGAAAGGCCGGCTTCACCTTTCAGCAGGCTCAACGCTGCCGGACAAAAGCCTTTGTTTCCACCAGTACCGTCTCACGTGAATCGATCAGCTGGCGTACCCTCGCGTTTGGGTTTTGGTTTTGTGCAGCTTCCGCGGGAGTTTCGGTTTATGTTTTGGTGATTGAACGAATGGTATATAGCCTACGAAACTCGTGAAGAATTCGTGAGCCTATTTGTACTTAAAAGCGTTTGTGTAAAAAATCACTTCCGGTACGGTACGAATGAAACCAAATAGGGCTTCTACAGTCCGGAGCATTGACGTCAGACCGTGTAGCCCAAGATAATGGGCCTAAGGACCTACGGCCAAAGGGATCAAAATACTTTACAACGCAGTGTAGAATGCCTCAAGGCGGCGTACAAGACTCTCTAAATCCGGTCGAACCTTGAGATGAAATTTATGATTCAACCAATTTGAGGCTCTATTAGGCCTTTATACAAGAGCCATTATGTTAGAGCCGTTATATTAGACCTTTCTACAAGAGGTTTTCAAATATTTTCATGAGTTTCATGACTTTTTCCAAGCCATGTTCAGCGTGGATAACCCTTTTGACATTGCGGTGTCCTCTCTAACGATGCTTCCGGAACGCTTGCAGACGGTCGGCTTGTTGTTCCCCCTGAACACAGCAAGTACGGCATTGCAATCTATGACGATGCGCTGGTCCCCATCGATCAAGCGGTCTTTTTTAACGCCTTATTCCATCGGGATTCCGTCACCGGGACCCTCGCTGTCATCGCGCTCATTTTTGTGGCCGTCGGCGTGTTGAACTGTAGAAAACTATAGCGGCGTATAGCAAACTACTTTTGACACCAACGATTCTAAATCAAAATATTACATATTCATGCATAGATTCACATTTACATGTCCTAATCCTTAGATTAATCGTGCATTTAAGTATAGTTCTTTACTTTTAAGTTTCAATTTTAAGGCCAAGCTTTGTTAAATAACACAAGATTTTCATATAGCTAAACTTTATGTAGTGATATAGATTTATATTTTTATTTCAAGTAAATTGAAGCTCACGCTTTCTGTGAGACTAATACCAGGTCACTCATTGCATGGCCTTTATGACACCCGGATGTGGGCGGAGACAATACCGGGTGCGGGAAAGCTTTTGGCACTGGCCTTCGCAAGCCCTAGCCGGAACTGTGTGTGTGCTATTGATAAAATATTTTTTGCACTGGAAAGCCCACTTTATTGGCTATCCGAATCACTTTTAAAATTAAGATTCAGATTGTTGGATCAGAAGTTGTTTCAGAAAACCCAAGGACTAACATTTTTATAATATGTCCCATGGACCGTATTTCAGATCTCCCTCAACTTTAAAGCGAATCTGAAAAACCAACACGGAAAACTATAGATCTATGTCAATGTACTGTACAAAAAAAATCAGAAATATTCAATCAATCGTGCACCATTAAACTGAGGGAGACCTTTTTAAAAAAAACATAAACATTTTCAGACAAGTGGTCTGAGTGGTGTACGGGTCCAGGTCCACGCTAATAACTTTTTCAGTTGATATGCGATTGGGATAATTTCAATTACATTAAAGAGCCCAATTATTGCACCCCCTTTTTCACTAAAAACAGTGTTTTTCGTTGCATTTTAGGTCTCCAATTTTGATCTAAAGTTAGAGATGCAAGATTTAAAAAATTTGACCCTGCGACGTTTTCTTTTTTTTTTTCAAACCAAAGTTGCCGCAAATTAATTTTTTTCTTTTGCATGGGATAGCCCCATTAAAGTACTACAACATACGTGTTGTAACTTTTTGTTTCTCACGCTCTGCTTCGAGAAATGCGAACCAGTTTTGATCTGGGTCAGCGAACTTGGCAAAATCTGCCATTAACCAGGCCACGCCTAATTTCTAGGTGCTGCCACAAATCAATACATAACACCTGTCCTGCTCCTGCCCCAACGTCGAACCAAGCAAATGTTTCACAGACCTATAGGTCTTCTTTCGAAATAAAACATAAACATTTTTTATCAGTTCATATAGGGTTACATTCAGCAATTTTAGTGTAGTGCCAAAAGTTCTCCCGTACCCGGTAAGCTTTGGAAGGTGTGTCTAATATAACTAAGTTTTAGAACTGAACTGAACGTCGTTTTAAAAAAGACCTGTGACATACGCAAAATACGAGCTAGTCTTGACTGGTGTGTCGGTTTTGGTACTACTCGTTGAACGAGTCCTTGGCTCCACACGTTGAAAAACAAGAACAGAAACCTTTGTGGCTGGGTGTATTGTAATATGTGAGAATGATACACTGGTCAATGCTCAGCCGTTTTAACAGATGTCCATATCATGTTTAATATCGAAATCGACATCGATGTAGCACACGATGATAGAGTGCCTTTCAGTCACGATCTTCCTGAATTGAGAGGTGGTAGCGCCGAAGTCTGGAGCTAATGGGAGCACCACTGCACCTCAAACAAGACTTTCCCTAATCTTTAACAATGTAGTTTACGTACGAGACATTCACAACGCATGATCTGATACCTAAACATCTTATTGCTCGGAAGGACGAAGAAGATATTCATCTAAAGAGGAGACCGATGTCACTGTTAAGCAGTACATACACTGCAATACGAGAGATTTCTCAATTTATATTTTCTTGCGCTCTATAATGACCAAAGTATACAATGCATTTTCCTATGAATATCAGCAAATCTTGATGGTAGACTAAAGTCGCGATATATACTTACGTACTATACAATTACGTAAATTTTGGTAGATTTGCATGACATTGGATTGGCCTGTTCGGTGCACTAAGGTTTTCCATGGGTACCGCTGGCGGAAGGATTGATCTGTTCTCTGCTTCCAGCATTCCTCACAATGTTACCTTTCATAGAAGTTGAGTCGTTTCTATATTAGGACGAAACTCCCCTAATTTCCTTGTATCACCTCTCATGCAGAAAAACCCTGAACGTTTGTTCGAAAATATTTATTTGCCAGGTTCCATCGATATACTTAGTATTGAGCTGTTTGAGCAGTTCCAACAGTGCGTGCGCTGCTGCTGGTTACGTCATTGTACTGGGAGGGGGCGGGGAACACGTGTCCTTTTGGAACTGGGAAAATTCTATATGCTTATCCGGTACATCACAGAGCCCTAGTAATAGACTTTACGCAGTAGCTAATTGACTGTTGGTCCAATCGGGCCGTTGTCCCCCCCCCCCTCGTGGAGAAAGAGGTTGGGAAAATAATTTTAGGCTTTTCACATCTTAAAGTTTGCCCCTCTTCCCTTGCAGTCCGGCGGGAGGGGGGGGAGGGCAAACATTTTTTTGACACCCCTCCAGCAGTCTTGGCATCCCCTCCGGGCCGACCTCAATCCGCCACTGACTTTACGGTATCTGAAGTGATATGGATATATATCACGTCACATTTGACCACCAGTTGGTCACATATTCGAATGCTACGTTCTAAAGTCCCTGTCAGATGCCAGACCAAAAAATGTCAGGCCGCCTGCTGCTCTGACATGTTAGATGATCAGATCCCAAAATAACTCTGATCTGCATTGTCTCATGTCCCATTCTGACACTGTTTGGTAGACAGATGCGGAGTAGGTAGGTAATACATTTTCAGAAACATTTTCGCATAAGATTTTAAACGTTTTGATGCCCCAATAACCTAAGATCTCGTTCAATGACTGCAAATCTAAGGTGAAAAACATTCAATAACTGATTATACTTTGTGACAAATAATTTTTAGAATTATTTTGACGTCGGTGGGGGGTCGAAACCACACCCACATTCCCGCTAGCTTCCGAAGAATCAGAAACGATATCATCGATATGCCGAATTCGGAATGGAGTTTTGATAAAAATGCTTTATGCCCCTTTGTTCACGTCCGGTCCACCCCTCTGGGTCCTGGTTTTGAACTGTAAGGACCCACTTCCCAAAATAGATACACGGTGGTGCGGGACGAGCACGGTATATATATATATATAGCAATATAGCAATATCCGTCAATATAGTGTATCTGTCTTGGGACCTCCCAGTTTGCCAGAATGCAGTTGGCGACGCAAGATCGAGCAAGCCATGCCTTACGTAACATGTATGTTGTAATCCAAACTAAGCCAAGCAGAATGAGTACATGACTATATGTGCGAGATTGCGGCGGAGACTGCATGACTAGGTCCTGGCGGAGATTGCATGAGAGTCGCGTTGTTGGAACTTTGTGCCTTGGCACATGAACGATTACAATGTCCTTAACCTTTAAAACTCGATCTAACCAAACTTGAGGACCGTGCAAGCCCGATTGCCAGCTTGACGTTTATGATCATCACACTAAATAATTACCTTCCCCGTGTGCTACCACCAAAGTTCTTCACTATGGCGCTGCAGCCCGTGCAGGTGGTAATGGACAGCTTCGTAAGTATGGAACAGATCTTTATTAAACATAAATACTGGTAAATTTCATACTGTTCTTGGGGAGAGGGGAACAGTTTTCTGACCGAAATTGAAATGGCTCTGTATGCTTACGATGCGGAATATAGCCATCACAGTTGGACAGATCGGAGTGTTACCGCGGTCAGAGAAATTTTTGAAAATAGTCAACTTAATCACAATCTGAATACTTGTTCGTCACCTCTGAAGGACTCCTCAAAATCAGTCCCTGAACTATTTCAATCACAGTTCAGGAACAAGCAAGAAAATATGCAGTAAAAAATGTTAACATGTAAGCGTTGAAAGACCAAGTCACTTAACAAAATGACCCAATGACCGATTTTGGTAAAAAGCCCCTAACTCGCCGGGTAGAATTGAAATTTCCCCGAAAAAGGTTCAATACTTTTGAAAGATTTTGCCATTCGAGGCAACATCGTAGCCTATTTTATCACATGGCCGCTAATTGTTCACGCAAAGCAGAGCACCCAATGAATATTCCATTCCTCTGCCCGACCACGTGATAATTTAAACCTATAACTGTAGTCCTAATCGTGAGGAGCTGTTATAATTTCGGTAAAAACATTTCTCCCTTGTCTTCTTAATTCAAATTCGCAGTCCTATTTGTCCGTATTCTTAACTTCTAGTTGCATTTTACAGATTCACAATGTGAGTTCAGCACACAACGTGATCCGGTTAATTTGACGACGGTTGCATTTCGAGTGCGCATCGCTAGTGTCTCTCAACACGTCACATGATCAGAAAGTGGTTATATAACAGTTCTGATTTTCAGGTGCAATTTCGCCGTCGAAGACTTAAAGTGGGGCTTGTCAACCGACGATTTCCACGCCTTCATCCAGGCGACCTTTGGCGATAACACCAACAACGCTATCGGCATTGCTCGCATTGCAATAACGATGGATCGGATGCGGGAGATTGACTTCATCTACCCTTCCGCGAGTTACCATTATGTGATTGCCGTGTGTGAGAAAGATCTGCCTTCCGCGGGAGATGGAACTTTTTTTATCGCGCTTTTCGCGGGCGTTCCTGTGATCGCCACGTTTGCAGTCATTGCGCTTACTTTCGTCTTACTCGCCTGGCTGATCACCTACAGCAAAGTGGTGATAAAGCAATTGTCCACGTCTTCTTCCATGTCCTCGGGAATTTCAGCCTTGACGCATTCGTTATTCCATTATTATTATTTATATTGGGAAAGGGATGACAACGTTAATGTTTTTTAAACATGAATCCGAAATTTGATCACATCTTTTCTGATCATTTTAGAACTTTTGAGAATTAGGGGGTCTAACTTCCAGAGCCCCCTCCCCCAGTTCCAACACCGGTCTTTGTACTATTATCAAAAACCTGTGCGGGGCACTAGGGCAATCATAGTGTTTGGCTTGTCATTTTAATTTAATGTTTGGCCACAACCCGTACGTATGTTTTCAGACGGTGTGGCATTCAGCAGATCCACTCCTCGATCTCTGTACGGCCTCTACACCGTGTGGTTCTTCATAGTGACAGTTGTCGGGGCGGTGGTCTGTTCTCTTCTCCCATCTTACCTCACGGTATCCACGGCACAACTTCCGTTTACCGATCTCCAGTCGTTTCAACGGTCCGGTTACAATCTCGTGGGACCGCCGTTGGCGTTTAAAATACTGAATGTGCGTCTCTACAAACACTCAGCTTATTAAGTGTTGCTTGAAGCAGTTGGCACACGTGAATCTATGACTTCCATAAATAAGGTCCGCAGAGGCTCGTTTAGGGCTCTCATAAGTCGGAACCAGTGCCCTTTATCGGCAGAACCAGGGAGTGGGCAAGGGGCAAAATGCGTTTTTGCTAAAAATGAATCCAAAATTCGGCCAATTCTTATTAATCTTTTATAAATTTTTGGGGTTCGGGATATGGGGGGGGGGTCTGATTTCTAAATTTTATCCTGACTTGGAGCGATTTTCAAAGATTGAACACAAAATGTCTCTATTTTATTTTTTAAAGTTATATTAATGATGATTTAAAAAATTATTTCAGCGGCATGGCTCGGAAAAGTGTATTTTTTGGCAGAATATCAAAGTCCGGAAAACACTTTAAGATTCCATTCGGCCTGATTTTTACTAAAAACTTTAGCTTTTGAAAAGCTTTGATTTGAATAGTTTCGACACTTCATACTCCTTTCGAAATTCAATTTGGAATCTATTCTACCAGACATTAATGGTTTGGATTTTGAAGGACCAGACAAAATTGCGGCCACAAAATTGTATATAGCATACGCTAAAAGGAAAATGAGCGTGGTTAAATACAGCTGCGAAAGACATTCCACAAACATACGAAGGGGGATCGACTTACGTTAGCCTCAGGATTCTAAGCGTGAAGTGTTTTTATCGGATCGTGTGACGAAGGCTGGGCTACATATGGTACATGATGCAACGAGTACGAAAGAGTCTGAGAGGATGAAGAGTCTGAGAGGAGGAAAAGGACGAGGGATTGTACTTTTCTTTTGCAGGTATTGCAATCTCCTAAGATCAGGGCAAGTGTACTGAGGATAGTAGTAGAAATTTTGTCTAAGAAATGTCTTCTAAAGGTAGATAATCTTAAAACTAGGCCTCTCCGCAGCTGCAGTAATTAATCCCTCAACGTCACAATAGTAGCGCTTGGAAAGATGCTGCCAGACAACCGGAAAACTCTGCAAATTTCCTTCGACGCTGAGGTACACGCCATCCACGCCAGTCTCGAAACACCCTCCGCCAATATCTACATCTATCAATAATTGTGTTTTCTTGCCGTTCCCAGTTTATAGCCGGCAGTAAGGCCACTGAGGCGTTTCACACGAGAGTTGTGAACCTGATTTGTCATCGGCTTCGCTGCGAGTGTGTTCATTCCTCATACTTTCCTGAATTCCAAACTGTTTGTCATGTAAATTGTTTTTATTTTAGGTGTAATATTACATTCACGAGCTACAGCTGGAACGCCTCTTCGAGCAAAGGGTTTCATGACTTTTTCCAGGACCTATTCGGCGGAGAGAACCCCTTTGACATCGGGGTGTCCGCTCTGGCAATGATGCCAGAGCGCATACCGACGGTGGACTTTATTTTCCCTCCTGAAAGCAACAAATACGGCATTGCAGTGTTTGAGAATGCCCTCGTCCCCATCGACCAAGGAGCATTTTTTCACGCTTTATTCGCTCGGGTGTCCGCTGTCGAGACCTTCGCTGTCATTGCATTCATCTTTCTCCTCATCGTCGTGTTAATCTTGTGTAGCAAACTTCTCTTGAGATTACAGTCTGCCTCGTCACATTCAAGCAGATTTTACTCCCTCGCGAACGGGATGTTTGAACTTTATGCCGTTGCTTTCAGTCAAGGTACAGTAAAAGTCTTCTTATTTTACGTACGTCACAGGGTCAGTTTCTACTGAAGCGTCTCAAACTTGAGATGTGGACTTAACGGATCGATAACAAGGTCCGGCTCGAACTGACCGAATAAAAAGATAGAAAAATGCCCAAATCAAATTATTTTTTCAGAAATGCAAAACAAGCGCCCTTTTCCATTTTTTGGAAGATGATAGTATACGAAGAAATAAAAATCGAAAAATGTCGCTCAATATATTTGTCAGCAAGCTGTCCATAGTCAGCACCTGGGTCGATATCTTTAAGGATTTTTCTCTTTGTTGCCAGAATCAGGCGACATTTCCTTTCCGCGTGTATTTCTCAGGTCGTGCTTGTTTAAGATGTTCAGAGTGACAGCGCTCGGCCATTTCTTACACTTTCAAAGTTGCCAGTGAAACTTATGAAAGAAAATTATGAATTTAAATTGAACAACGGCCGACTGGTAATTGCCGCTCTGCATTCGGTTCAGTTGTTTGGGCGAGCCGCAGTCACAGTAGGACGCGAAACTGAATTGAACTGAATGTCGTTTTGAACAATTACATTAAATTTACATTAGCGGCTATTATATTATACGATTCCATAAAAACTGTCACTTCAAAGTACTACGTATTTATGGCTTTTTATTTGTTATGGTTCTTTATTTATTTTTAAGACGTAAATATTTATCATAACATATTTCATGCAATGGTTGACGTTTTTTTTAGCTGAAATCAACACAAACCGACTTATGTCAAAGTCACTCTATGGGTTCTACTCAATTTGGTTCTGTATGGTGACTATCATCGGCGCGATCATCTGCTCCAAACTCCCGTCATTTCTCACGGTCGCCTCGCAGCAGCTCCCGTTCACAGATGTTCACTCGTTCGAAGACTCCGGATATACTCTTTTTGCGAGTTCAACTACGTGGGAGATGTTGACTGTGTGTATTCACTTTGCCCAGAGGTATTTTTAAGGTTTGAAATTATGTTTTGATTTTTTCTACAGAAAAGCGCTGATCCTGACCGGCAGGCTATTGCGAAAGCGACAAAGGTCTTGCCCTACAGCGAAATATTCGGTTGTGCAAACCGAGAGCGGGCAGTTGGCGAACGGGCCGCATTCTTCACCGACATGACACTTTGTGACCGTCCAAACGAAAACTGTCAAAAATCCGTTGTCGCAGCACCAAACATAGACAAAGCTTATGTGGCAACGTTTGTCACGGGAAAGGGATCTCAACACCGGAATAATTTCAATCGGGAGTTAGTTAAGCTTTCCATCAGTGATTAACAAACAAGCAGACAGACAGACAGACAAACAGACA
>LRSR01007097.1:0-10164 GCA_001579985.1 Hypsibius dujardini
GCGTAAGTGCTTTCGTCATGTTTAGAGATGGCAAAAACTGCACTTACTCGACTAATTAGCTGTTTTATCCAATTAAAGATTAATGAGTGAAATTTTTTAGTCTACTCACGTGGCAAAAGCCTTGCAATAACTGAGTTAAGCCATTTACTTCGTTTAATACAGACCGAGGTGAACCGCTTAACTCGGTTAGTGCAAAGTTTTTACCACGTGTCTAATCACTTTTAGTTTAGTTTAAGTCAAAATCAGCTGGTTTTAACTGGTCTAGTTTCACACAATAAATGATTAGTGGCAGTAACTGTTAGTCAAGTTTTCTTAGTTATCTAAAACAATCAGACAAAAGATCAATAACTGAAACTTTGAATTTAGTGTTTTTTAGTTTAATTTAGTTTTGCCATCCCTGACCATGTCTAAAGCTGATATATATATACACACAAACGCACACCTATATGTATACACACGCGCATATATATACACACACACATATATATATATACACACATATATATATATACACATATATATATATACACATACATATATATATTTATATATTTATATTTATATTTATGTCTATAATTTTTTAGGTTTGGCGGCCGAGTGGGATAAGATATTACTGGCGTGTCTGACGCATCAGAAGCTCCCGATGTGTTTCATTCAATCGGAACGGGACATCGGACTGGCACAATACCCCGAGATGTTTCAGAAACTTGTGAAACTTAACGATCTACGGGCAGGTCGGGCAACGAGAAGTGGCCAGGCAAAAGGCACAATTCCACAAGACTTAACGGTTCGCCGGAATGTGAAAGTCACTTTTACGAAGAGTGAGCCGAAGAGTCAACCTCGCCAAGATGCCGGTTTTGGAGAGGATTTAGATTTCGAGCCCATTTCTTGATTTTCTATCACCGAAGCGTAGTGATACTTCTGGGAACCAGATGAGAATCCTGCTCATCCTGAAATGAATACGCACTCCTCAGTCCTCAGCATGAATCGTAGAAAAAATTCACCTTCATGACCATCCCACAATCTTTCTTATTCCTGTAATAAATTCCTGCCTGAAGCGAAGTGCACAAGGCATCTATTTGAAACACTAGCATTAGCAGGTACGGTTCAGCACACGTAATCCTAAAAAGAAAGGGTGCTCCAGTCCAACAAAGTCCTTGTGGATGCATGTCAGTGGCGCCCTCAAGCGAGTGTGCCCTGCCCTCGCACCCTTCCCTCACCCTCGCCCCCTTCCCTCGCCCTCGCCCCTCACCCCCTCAGTGAGAAATATTTGTTTACGTTGGGTTTCCAGTTGTACTGTCCCACCGTTTCCTCTCGATTTGCTCTATTTTCGCTTCTTTCTGCCCTTTTTGTCTTCATGTAAACGAACATGCGAATATGCTGTTACTCTTGCGTTTTCACTTCCCCTTTTAGTTTTTCATTGGTGTGATTTCCTTTTCCTTCACATTGCACCTGGCTCTGTATGACCACAACAGCAATGGACGGACCTCGCTTGAAACGAAGTCGTTCGGAATACCTGCAGCCTGCAACGGGTAAAATTCTAAAATTAGATTTTCGCATTCATGTCCTTTTGGATCTCTTGACTGGCCGAAATATAGCACCCCGCCAGTAACGAAAAGAAACGACCGAATCGCAAGCGTGAATCTTCGTACTAGTATAGCAGTGTGGCGATCGATTGATTGGTCTGTGATACGAAGTAAAAGTGACCGTTGTGATTAGTCTCTCACTCGAGTCGACTTCGATTGATTGCTCGATTGGACGTGTCATTTTTTGACAGCTAGTGCTATCTAGCAGTGTCCAGTGGATCGATTGATTGGTCTGTGATACGAAGTAAGAGTGACCGTTGTGATTAGTCTCTTACTGGAGCAGTTCTCGATTGATTGATCGATTGGACGTGTCATTTTTGACAGCTAGTGTTGTGTAGCAATGTGCAGTGGATCAATTGATTGGCACGTACATTTTAAAAATATTTTAGAGCCCAATTCTGCAACTGGAAGTTGTTCGTGGTTTTAACATTTTTTTAATTTTACAGAAAACCAAAAAGCGGCGGTGATTATTTTGGAGGATGACGAGGAAGAAGAGGAGGTTATTATTCTCGAGACCAAAATTTCTTCTCAACGTTCTATCTCCCCTCCATCCGATTTTTCCGCATCGAAATCGACCCTACGCACTCGGACTGCATTGGCAAGTCTGAAGCATTTCAAATCCAATTCCGTATCGGTCAAACTGGTTGCTGCTGTTGCGAAGAAGAAGAAGATGGTGCAAACTACGCTGATCCAGCGAAGAAAAGTGAAGCAGCCAATCAAACAATCGACTGTTCAATCCAGCCTCATGGACTTCTTCCAGCCGAAAATTGCTCTCAATTCATCGTCCGCGTTAGTGAAGAAGGAGGAATTACGCACTCCAGCCTACTCTGCAGACATATTGAAGCAGAAAAACGATGGTAAGAAAGACCTTTACTTGTTCGTCGGCATTGTTTACGTTTCTTAAAATTTTTAATTTAAGCAACACACTATGTTCAATCAATCAATCAATCGGCGTAGTTTCAGGATCAACTAAGCAATGGACGGAACAGCATAGCTCACAATTACCGGAACTGCCGTTGGACTTGGAGCGGTCAGTGGAGTTATTAGTCGATGATTCGTTGGAGATCAATCGCGAAGAGATCCTTTCTAATTCGGTCGAGGATGACGATGGGAATGTCGTGGCAAACAGCGAAGAGGATGATGACAGCTCCGGTGATGAGCTTCTGTCGAGCGTTGCCGATGAAGTACTGCTGGACGATGCTCCATCCCCGGCCATTTATGCCCGCCTTCTAACGCCGCCTTCTGCCATCCCGCATCAGCGGAAGCCGTCGTCAGCAGGTCCGTTCAAGAACAAAAGCGGTCGCTCCTGTCCGTTCTACAAGATCATGCCCGGGTCTCCATTTTCTGTGGACGCATTCCAGTTCGGCTACATACCGAATGTCAAGTCGTACTTCCTCAGCCACTTTCACTCGGACCATTACATCGGACTGACCAGCAAGTTCCAACAGCCCATCTACTGCAGTCGCATCACGGCCAATTTGGTGAAAGCGAAGATCCGCGTTGATGGCTACTGGGTCAAGGAGATTCCCATGAATACGCCCTATGTCGTGGACAATGTGGAGCTGACACTGCTGGACGCGAATCACTGTCCCGGTAGCTGTCTGTTTCTGTTCAAGCTGCGTGATGGGCGGGTGTATTTACACACGGGCGATTTCCGCGCTGATCCGGCGGTCTTAGGGAGTGATCCGGTGTTGAAAGGTCTCCGGGAAGTTTCGAAGCTTTACCTCGATACGACGTATTTGGATCCGTATTATGAGTTCGAATCACAAGCGGCCACGGTGGAAATTGCCGCGGAATTCGCCCTTCGAGCTGTTCAGAAGAATCCGAGAACGCTGATTGTCTGTGGGACGTATTCTGGTAAGTAGAATCTTTGTCCAACTGTGTTCTCCGATATCTGGTTTTACTTTCTGTCCAAAAGTTTTAACATTCTCATTAAATTTCATCCATTCGTTGCCTTTGTATGAGGCTGATGAACACAATGCGAGTTCATGTTCTCACTCTTGGAAGTCCGAACATACTGTCGTTCTCTTTCCTGGCTCTAGCCTGGATCTTGTCTCGATCTTGCCTGGATCTTGTCTGGATCTTGTCTGGATCTTGTCTGGATCTTGTCTGGCTCTTGTCTGGCTCTTGCCTGGATCTTTATTCTTTTTCCTTGACTTCTAATGAATTCTTCCATTCTTGATATTGCTTCCGCTTCCTCTTACCCCGAGAACTAATCTCACTCCGCATTTCTAACATGATGCGCCTTTTGTTTTAGTTGGCAAGGAAAAAATCTTCCTCCGTGTCGCGGAGGTCCTCAAGGCGAGAGTTGCAGTCAGCACTGCCAAGCTGGCGCTGATGAAATGCTTCGAGTGGCCGGAGTTCGAATCAGTCTTGACGAAAGACTGGAGCACTGCCCAAGTCCACGTCCTGCCGATGAGAGACTTGAACGTGCAAACCCTGACCACCCACCTCCACAAACACAGCAAATTTGACGCGATCCTAGCCATTGTTCCCAGCGGATGGCAGTTCAATAAGAAGAACATCTCCTTGCGCGACATCAAGCCGCGAGTGAGCGGTGCGATCAGCATCCTTGGTCTTCCCTACTCGGAGCACTCGTCATTTAAGGAGCTGGAGTGGTTTGTCCGGTTTATCAAACCCAAGGAAGTCATACCGACGGTGAACGTGGGCAATCCGCAGCGGAGGAAGGAGATGGACGCGATTTTGAAGTCGTGGCTGGATCCCAACTACAGGCCGGCTGTAATGAAGAAGCAGAATTTGCTCACCACATTTTTTCAACCTTGAGAAGTCGTCTAGTCTAACTCGCTTCCTAATTTTTTTAATGCGTTTATATTCTCGCGACTTACGAAAAAGTGGGGCTGGTACACACAGAAAGAAAAATAGCACGTTGGAGTGATGATGCACTGGCTAGTGCTTTAAAAGTTTCACCAATGCCTGGATATCGGCGAAAAGCTTCGGATTATCCTCAAGTTCCTCACGAATGGTATCCAGCCTGGCTTGAATTTCTTCCTCTGTTAAGAACGGCTGGTCCGTATACCCGACGCTCTCGTGGGTGTAGAAGGTGGATCGGTCGTAGTGGACAATGGGAGCACCAAGCAGCACGCGTAACGGCAAGTCCGGATTGGAAATGTAGACTCTGCCAAAGGCCACCGCCACTTCCTGACTCGGCTCTTGCTGGGCAGCGGTCAGAATGGCTTCGTTCGCGGAAACGGGATAATATCCTCCCGCCAGTATTAGTGGACCGCGGAAGATTCGACATAGCTCCCGCAACGGATCGGCAGGACACGTTTGCGTAGTTTTGCTTAATGTACTGCTGCCGGCGGCACGCTGATCGTTAATGTGAATGTAAGCCAGGCGGTAGTCGTTCAGTTTTGGCATGATGTAACGGAATAGCTCGGTTTCGTTGGAATCCGACATGGCGTTGTAGGTGCCGAAGGGAGAAAAGCGGATTCCGACGTTACCGGCATGCGGAGAGGACGAGCCGACCGCTTCCTTCCAGGCTTGGGTGACGACGTCGAGGATTTCGAAAAAGAAACGGCAACGGTTCTCGACGCTCCCGCCATAGCTGTCGGTGCGGGTGTTTGAGCCGTCATGGAAGAACTAAAGCACGAAAGCCGCTTTATTAAGTGCTATTTATCTGTCTGTCTATTAATTTGCCTATTTGTCTATCTGTCTGTATGCCTCTCTTTCTGCATGCCTGCCTGTGTATCTGCCTGTCTGTTTGTCTGTCTGTCTGTCTGTCTGTCTGTCTGCCTGTCTGTCTGTCTGCCTGTCTGTCTGTCTGTCTGCCTGTCTCTCTGCCGCTCTGTCTCTCCGTCAGTCTTTGTCTGCTTTCTATCTGAAACAGTTGGTTAGCTTTGTTTTTCGTCTCATACCTGGTCGATCAAATATCCATTCGCAGCTTGAATTTCTACCCCATCGAAGCCAGCTTCGGCAGACTTCAGCGTCGCTCGCCGATAGTCCTCAACAATTGCGGGAATCTCTTCATCCGAGGTCAACTCACGAGGGACTTCATAGAGGGCTGTGGAGCCGTCCGGTAGGCGGACGCTTCCGGGTAGAGCGATCGGACTGGGCGCTACCGGTGGTTGAGCATCCGGCTGGAACTGGGAATGGGACACGCGACCGACATGCCACAACTGCAAGAAAAAGAATGCTCCACGATCTCGCACTGCCTTAGTGACGGGTTTCCACGCTTCGATCTGGTCGTCGGTGTAAATGCCCGGAGTGCGGAAGTAGGCCGTGCCCTGCTGGCTGATACTGGTTGACTCTGAAATCAAAAGTCCTCCCTTGGTGGCGCGCTGCTGGTAGTAGTTCGGGAAAAGCTCGATACAGGGCACACGCTCGGAAGTAGCTCGCATTCGGGTCAAAGGAGCCAGGAGAATACGATGGGAGAGATGACAGCCTCCGACTTTCATCGGTGTGAAAAGGGCCGGCAGTCCATCGCCTGAGGCGGCAATGGGGTGCTTGCTTAGGTCCCAGAACTGCGACTGATCGGTGTAACTGCTCATCCGTGCTGCCAAAATATCCGAATGTATTTAATATAATTTTTTTAAAGCCATATTTGGAAGCTTATCAGTTAAACAAAACTAATGTATTCGTACGGTAATTGCATGATCAAATCTAAGCATTGTTAATGGGATTGCTCAGTACGAATATATATATATATAAGTGTAATATTTAGAGGTTTATACATTGTCTACTGTATATACATATATATATATATATATGCATGTGTATATAAAACAAATTTAAACACTCACCCTCAAATGTGCTTTTAACGTTTTGCCGGTAGTCATCCTCAGGCTTCACCCCGAATGATCCGCCTGATGATCCAGCCGTTGCAGACATTTTGATACTGAACGAATATAATAAGTTTTCTTCTGCGGCGTGTAAGTCGCGATGAAGTTCCAAGCCAGCTTAAACGGTAGTAATGGAATCGCGGTTCTATTGAAAGAGAATTTTCGACGAAAAAGTGAGGAATCAGTTCATCGGCATGACTGCCGCAGGCGGGAACATATCGACCGCTCAAATCGAATGCGGTGATAAGTACGACCAAGAAGGTAATCAACACTGAAACTGTATACACTCATTACACTGTAAACTAACAGATGGAATAACTAACCATAAAAGATACTAACTATAAAAGATGAATCGGCAAAAAATTAAACCATTTACAATTCATTTCTTCAAAGTGAAGGGAATGAATTCCTCCTCATCCGACTCTTCAAGAGCCACCTCTTCAAGCCCCGGCCTCAGAGATGATTTATCACCGGCTTTGATAGACTTTCCTCTGGCAGTTGCGGCTCTCGCACCCAGAAAAGTATTGAGCCCAGGCTCGCCAGCACCGTCAGGCCGGATCACCGTGTACTCCGCAGTGCCGTCCACGTCCTGATTCCAGTCATCGAAATCGCGATCACGCTGGATTTCATTGGTGAAATCAATGTCCGAGACGGTTTCAAAGTACTCCAACCCCGGCGATAATTCAATATCTGCATCACCCTCATCTTCTTCTTCCTCTTGTTCATCTGCGTGTGCCACAGGCAAACAAAAGATACCTTAGCTCATTTAGTTCCACTACCACGGAAACGAAAAGGGAGGAGTCCACTGGTAAGAAAAAAGCCAGACAGACGTACAGGGAGACAGGCAGCCTTATAGAAGCTCGAATAGATCAGAAAATTCGAGACAGCAACACAGAAGACGGATCAGAGAACGCCCACTTATTAACTCTTACCGTCAGAAATGTCTTCGAGGTCCACCCGAAATCCCACAAAGAACTTTGCAGGATTTTCGCAGGTGTGAACGCCGGCTTCAACGCCGTAGTCCTTGAGCAACTTTGCGTCATCGAGAAGTGTCCCGTTCTTCTGGTAGATCCGCATGTCTTGGGGCGACATCTCTGTCAGGTCCTCCAGCAGATCCTTCACCGTCGCCACAGGCACAACGTCCCACAGCTGCAGCTCGTAGGACTCAAACATCCGGTGGATCGTGAGAAAAACACACGGCTGATTGGCCTGCGCGAGGATTTCCAGCTGCGCCATCCGCGGGGACATGTCCAAGGCCGGGTCGAACTCAACAGGGTCATCCGGCTGCCGCAAACGCGAAACAACATCCTAAGGACATAAAAAACAGGTTTGATGAAGAAAAAAATATTACAGGCAGAATGGCAGGCAGAATGGCAGACATGGTGACACCGTCCGTCACACACAAATAAACACACACACACACATACCAGACCTTCACAGTCGTCCTTCCATTCCTCCTCGCTGTTGGCAAGGCTGCCTTCCTCCTCCGGCAGAACGGTGCGGTAAAACTCATTGATTTCCGCTTCCAGCGCGGGATCGTAGTCGTCGCCAAACAATTCTTCAGACACTCCAGGAGGTAACTGATTTGTCGCCCTCGGGTCCAACGAGGTGATCAAGGGCTGCTGCAGTGGACGACCATCAGCGGACAAGGGGTTCTTCCAGTTCGGCATGGCAAAGGGATAGACGCCTTGCAAAGTCAAATTCAGAGAATAAATTTCCGAATATAACTCCGCACGATCGCTCTTCCCGAGTCACAGTTGCCCAACATATACGCGAAAACCCAGCGGAGATTCCAGAGCAAAGGCGAGATTCAACGAGCAACTATCGAGGTGTGTTGTCAACGAAACCGGAGCGTTCTCTATGGTCGAATCAAATAATTTCTCCAGTCAAAAGTTTCCGGCAGGTCGAAATAAGAAAGGATACAGTCGACTCTGGCTCGCAATCCTGCTTCTTTTGAAGCTCCGTAGTCGACCAAAATCCTTGGCCCTTGCGACCACCTAGCGGAAAAGAGAGGCATTGATCACTGGCAAAAAAGCGGTATGACTTTGAAGCCCGAACGAGCAATGTACCTGCTGCAAACTCGACCCAGCGGCTCATGAATAAAAAGGGAAGCTGTCCAATCTTGACCATGATGTGCAGCTAGAAAATGAACAAGTCGGTCAGACACACGAGACGGTCCGGTTAGACGGTCTGGTGAGACGGTCCGGTTAAACGGTCTGGTTAAACGGTCCGGTTAGACGAATGGCAAGAGATGTCATTCGGAGACTAAATTGACGCAGTCATATAAAAGCATAACATACTGCGGCGAAAACAAAGTAGAAGGTAATCGTTGTCGGCAGCAGGAACACGAATACCATCATGATCAGTGAGCCGACGAACAGTTGGTCAACGGAGCTACCAACATGATCTAGGCGCTCCCGCAAAGGATTCCATTTCTTGCCGGTAAAGAAGCGACCGAGCGCCAGCAAACCACGCAGCTGCACGTTGTAAAGCCTGCCAGAACAGAACCAAAAACAGAGATGGAACATTCGCCATGAATAAAGATTCCTCATCCAGCCAAAAGCCAACATACCGAGCCATGTAGATGTAGAAGCAGTGGACATGAACCGTGAATAGTGAAACAAAGTCCACGATCAAAGCGCTCAAAAATGAGATACCCAGATATCCGAATGAGCATAAGATCATGTCGCCTCCTTCCAACATATGTGTCAGATAGTTGATGTACACTATTGCGAATAACTGAATGTCAAAAACTGCAGCCAAGGAATCCCGTCTCCATCGATCTTACTTTGCCATAAAGAAATGTGATGTTTGAAGAACGCTCCCAGCGTGTGAGCCAGCTCCTTGTTTAGCTTTAAGCCAGCAGGATTGCCCATTAGCCAGTCGAGGATACCGGTCAAGTTGAATACCCCACTCTGAAAGCAAAAGAAAAAGTTGGAAAAACTCGTGT
Source organism: Hypsibius dujardini (assembly GCA_001579985.1). Lineage (NCBI taxonomy): Eukaryota > Metazoa > Tardigrada > Eutardigrada > Parachela > Hypsibiidae > Hypsibius > Hypsibius dujardini. The sequence continues at coordinate 9,336 of LRSR01007097.1, forward strand.
CATCGATAGATCAATCAATCACTTGGCCCTAAGTTCTTTTCTTACGGCAAACAAATCAGTCAACTAATCAATCAATCGTTTAAAGTTTCACCCAACACTTCAGTCAATATATCAATCAAGCAATTCAGCGATCAATCATTCGGCCTACGTTCTTTCTCACGACATACAAATCATTCAATTAATCAATCGTTTAAAGTTTCACCCAGCATTTCAATCAATATATCAATCAAGCAACAGAACAATAAGCAACTACTAAAAGAATAACAGAAACGCAAGTCACAAGTCCTCTTTCAGGTGATCAGACTTCAATCACAAAATCGAAACGCCAAATTTCATGGGAATCCTCTTCCCCCGCGAAAACCTTAGCTGTGCCATGGGCTTACCCGTAAAATCTGCAAACAGGACGCCAACAACCCGCTACAGAGGTCCCCATTCCCTCGCGTCATCCAACTGACAAAAATCGCGCCAGCTGCCACATCCAGGACAATGAGGGAAATTCCTCTCAGAGATGCGACAGCGACCATGGAATCTGAACTGCGTCCGCTCGGATGCGACTCCTTCACACGAACTCCAGGACGTGATGCGGGTGCTGGGCATTCCCAAATGTCGAAGCGGGCGCGTTGCACCGTCAGGCGGATAATCTGTGACATGGCCAAAAGGCTGCGCAACTTCGTGTTGGATGAGGCTGGAGCAGGGCTGAAGGTTGGGCCTTTTTCTGGATACATCCCTGTTCGCGTTAATTTAGTACACACTGTATGAAACACTCCGCAATGATTGATCGGCTGATTGCTAAGTGCACATGGACAGAATAATGAGAAGGACTGACAAA
>LRSR01007098.1:0-22753 GCA_001579985.1 Hypsibius dujardini
ACATAGCATAACGTAGCACCACGTAGCACCACATAGCATCACATAGCACCACATAGCATAACGTAGCACCACGTAGCATCACATAGCATCACATAGCATCACATAGCATAACGCAGCACCACATAGCATAACGTAGCACCACGTAGCACCACGTAGCACCACATAGCATCACATAGCACCACATAGCATCACATAGCATCACATAGCACCACATAGCATAACGTAGCATAACGTAGCATAACGTAGCATATTGTAATCAATTTTAAAAAAAATTTTAAATCAAATTACTCATCCATTGTTGCTACATTTAGCGACGTTAAGCTATGGGCCGATATGCATTGTCACAATATGTTATGGGCTGTATCATTGGCTAGTCATTTTGTTGACAAGCAAGGCGAACTAACGAAAAATTCATATTTTCTTACGATGCCTAAGGTTTATTGTTATTTCGGCTCAACTGCTATACCCTTTTCTTTATGTTTTTAGGTATTTCTTATAACGGCCTAATATTTTCTCCTTTAGTGAGATTTATTATTCGATCAGTATGTATAAGATTAGAACAAACTAAACTACTTTTTTTCATGTGTCGTGAGGTATGTTTAATTATGTAAACTGCTTTAGCCTGTTCGCGTAAATACTTGAATTTGCCCTAAATCAACAACAAATTTAATTACATACTGCATATTCTTAAACCCACGCATGAATTGATTTAAAACATAATTAACTGAGTAGCTGACAATTTATTGTAAAATGATTGTAGTTTTCTCGCTACAAAACATGAACTAAATTTCAAATTTTTCATATACAACTGAATAATTATTTACTCATTAGAAAGGTCTATTTTGGAAAGGGCACAGCGTTTAAATATTTGATTTTTTGACCCAGTTGTTAATGTGAAAGAAAGGTTAGTAGGTTTTTTTGATATCTTAAACTGAATTAAAATATCTAGTTAGCTGTAGTAAAATAACTGCCACTGTAATTGGCATTAATTTTTCAGTTGTTTTTTTATTGGAATAAATAACTGGTTCCAAACAACAAAAACGTAGTTAGATCTTATGTAGTCTAGTTTAATTGGAAGGATAAGAATATTAAGGCTGTTTCTGTTCTAGTGACTGATACCTGTTTAGGATCATCCACTTACAAGCTATTGCTCGCGCTTTGCGTTCGCAAAAGCCACCAAGTTGGTGTTACTTTCGCACAATTCGGAGCAGTAGTTTTCTCGCTTGAGGTATATCTCAATGCATAACGAGCCGTATTCTAACGGGTTCTTAACTTTTTAAATCTCTACCTGTTTATGCCTAGGTTACTATCTGTGAATGTGTGTTTGTGTCAATGCCGGTGCGAATGTCTGTATCTCAGATTTGTGTTACTGTATGGGTTTGGTTCAGAGTTTACTTCTTGGTGTAGGTCCAAATCTATGTACGTGTGTTTGTGTTTGTGTCTGTATCTGTCTGTTTTGTTTCTGTATGGGTTTGGGTTCTGAGATTGGGTTTTGATCTGAGTCTCTTTATCTGCCTACCTTTACGTATGTTTATCGCTGCATAACCAGATTCACGTGAATGGTTATACAGTGGGGTATGTGTAAAACATGGTATATTGTAATTGTATTTGTGTTAGTAGTTGTTTTTATTATTTATTAGTTTCGTAATTGAATTTTTCAGTTGTATATTGTACTTTTTATTCTTATTTGTCACGTAGTTGTACTTTGGCATTATAGTTCTTAGTTTGTGTTTGTGTTTTTAATGAAGAATATGAATATTTTTTTAACTATTAAATTCATTTCTCTGAGCACTGAAATACAAATTTACCTTTCTAAATTTTTACCGATAAAGGTTTTATATACTACAGTACCATACCGCAGTGCTGCTAACTCTTTGTTTAGGCTTTTACCTTCTCCGCGAGTGTTTCTTTTCGTCAAATTCTTAACTACAATAAAAGTCGACTAATGTAAACCTCGTCTATATGCAATACCTCGTCTATATTGAACTTTTCCTTCTGTACCAATTTCGTTCCATACAAATAGCATAGGAATGCCAAACTTGATGTGAATATTTTTGTTCTATATGGTATGTTAAACAAATTTCACGGTCAACCATGTAAAATGCATCTCCTCTAAGTTAAATATGACATTTTCCTTGAAACTTTTCGACGAAATCGCTCGTTTCTTTTTTTTCAGCCTGCAAACCCCTACCGTGTTTATCTGCGTATTGAGCTGCATGTGTTAGTTTTTGTACGTTCTAATTTTTTCAATGGTGCCAATCGGTGAAAGTAAAACGCTGACAATGGAACTGATTCTTGTCCAGAAATTCAGCTATTGAAGGACCTCGGTCATATGAAACAAAATGCTGCGGTGGCTAAGTAGAACTGCAGTGCAGAATTTCTACCGGCACTTTGTTTTACTGGGAGAAATTTCGTTCTCTCCCCACCCCGGGGGCCTTTGGGGGCCGCTAGACTAATGTACATTTCTCGTATAAGTTGAACAAAAATTATGGATTTTTGAGGTTTACATTTGACGAGTTTTACTGTAGATGTTTTTTAGTTTTTTGAATCTGCATTCCCTAACATTTAACTCTCTGTTTAGGGAACATCCGTTAATGACGTCAGTATTGGTTAGTGGGGTGGGGATGCAAAAAATACCTGACAACTCTGACTGGACGGGATGGAGGGTAGGCCGGCGTCCTGACGTCAGCTTTGGGGAACCCAGTAGGCTTAGAAATGATCAATTTCGGAACTTTTTTTTAGCATTACACATCCCTTGAAAATTCCAGCAAGCTCTGTGAAAATAAGGATTTCAAATAGTTTAGTGAAATTTGATTGGAGAGCCATGCGCGTGCTGTGCTGTTCAGCAAACATGTTCACAGAAATCGAGCACGCCGTATCAGCTGTTTATCGATGTATTCGTTAGTTCTTGCCCCGAAATTCCCAAACGAGAGAGTTACCGGCGCGTGAACGAGAACTGGTGGAGAACAGGCCCAATTTGGAGTGATAAAGACGCATTTAAAAAAATATTCTTTAATGGAAGGGGTTATGGTTTCTGACGTCAGAAACTGAAGATCTACAGGGCGTTACAAAGATGCTGACAAACTCTGACGTTAGGGGAGGGTGTTGGGTCGCCTAATAAAAATTACTGATGTAATTAACGGATGTTCTCTTACATATAGTAGTATATCATGATACTCTTATCATCAATCATTAGTTTTAACGCCCTGACTTGATCATGCTGTTTGATACATATATATGTAATATAATGTCAATCTTAACATAATGTTTGACAATCATTAAGCCTGTAATAAAAAACTGTTTAGTCATGATTAATATGTGATATTAGTTCATATTTATTTTTATGAACCGTTAAAAAAATCACAACTAGCTAAAAACACATTATAAATTACAATTAAAATATACAGCTACGTAACTATAAAATACCAAAGATAATTACTAATTACAAACTTCAACTACCATGCTTTAAACAAACCCTATACAGTGCGGTTGTTGTCAGTGAACGATGATAATTGGACTCTGAACCCTAGTGCGTAGTTCAAATTTCCCTACTGCGTAATAAAAACTCCTCTTCTTCCTTTTTTCCCCGATAATGTTCTGAGATTTTGAAAATGAATGCGCATTGAGCCACTTACCATGAATGTCATAAAATTCTATCCAAAAAATGGGCAATACTTTCGAGAAAATAACGGCAGTTGTGCATTTGTGGTAGGTACTCCCTTTAGGAATTAGAGTATCATGATATATTTGTCGTTTGGTCTCTCGATCGGTTGGTCCGTCAATCCATTGATCAAACTCCTGCGATCTGCTCAAGTAAACTACGACTATGACACCAGACTATGTCAAGTTGCGGGTTACTACGCCCTTCTATGGAAAGCTACGGGCTGCTATGCCCTGTCATGGCAGACTACGCGTTATTACGCCCTGCTGTGGCAGGTCACGGTATCTTACGTCCTTCCGTGGCTGCTCAACCATAGTAACACAACCTACTCAGATTCAGAGATGCTACGTGGCACAGCTAATTCCAAATTCACAGCTTGACACAAAGCGACATCTCCTGGCAAAAACTTAGGCACAGCCATGGTCACACATCTTCAGACCTAGATACAATTGCGACTAGAGGCAGAGTCACATATTCAGGGCCAGGCTACAGACACGGACAAAGTGACTGACTCCTGATAGAGTTTAAAGCACTGACATGGACACAAACACATACACAATATTACGACACGTTTCCAAACGAATCCAATGCTTGTTAGAGTCGCTCGAAAAATACGGAATCAGTTCCACTGCTTTTTTAATATAAGAAATACAAAATATATATATTATATTATGACGCAGCGAAAATATTCTTTGTGGCGTTTGGGAACGCAAAGCATGAGCAATAGCTTGTGCTCATAATTAGCATGACCTTGATTCAGAAATCAACAATCAATGTGTAGTTTGATTATAAAACTAAGTTATATCATTTTTTATCTACGCGAAAAAATGTTTAGAAATAAAACTCACATAAATGATAGGTCTCTTTGATTAAACTAAACAACGTGACGTTTGTTATTCATGCCTTTCAGTGCTTGGGAAAATGAAGGCACGAGGTGAACTTTTACCTTATTACCATCTGATTATCCTCTATTGGACGTATTACTAAGCTAATATTAATTTATTACGGCTTGCTGAAATGCCTTATGTTGAATGCACAGTTTCAACTCGTAACGCCAAAGTTGATACACAAATTGCGACACAATCTAAACTGTCATTTACAACCCAGTGCCAAGTGGCGTTACGTTATGCTACGCGGTGCTTCCACGTAGGTGCTACGTGGTGCTACTATGTAGGTGCTACTTTGACAAAGCTCGGCCCATTTAGAGCGGAAACGACACGCAAACTTCAACAGGAATATCAGAATAAAAACTCAGTGAAGGAGAGCCTCCGTCAAACTCAAAAACAGATGGAACGACGAATGACTGTTCCTCGTGAAAAAAAAATCCATCATACGGCAAAATCGACTCGAAATGTTGAACAACGATCTCAAAAATGGAGATCGTTAAAGTCTCAAGAAGTGGTTGGTGTCTTTCTCGCTAATGATGTCTAAAAAAACCCAGTACATATAACACCTAGGCTACGCCTAAGTAAGTGAAAATAGCTTCTTAATATATAAAATATAAATACTGTATTGCCGCGTTAACTTCTCGCACCTGTAGCACCGCCCTCAGGCGATTCCACCCTTCTCTTTTGAGTTATTGCTATAAAGTTTCTTGTTAGAGGCTTAATGATTGTCATACATTATATTACCGTATACTCGCGATCTCAAGGGACACTTTTCTGCCCTACCCGTAAATTTTAGTCAACCCGGACCGTGCCTATTCAATGCCGTTCACCAAGTTACCACTGTAGAGACAAATACACGGAAATCAATCAATCGAGCACAACGAGTAAGCTGTATGAAATTAGCCAATCAGGGAAGAGTGAATCAAATTGAACGTTCAATCGAGTCATACTGAGGTAGGCGGGGCTTAGCTGTCCCTTGAGATCGCGATCTACTACTAAATATTAAAGACAACTACTAACTACAAAATACAATTGCAATATACCATGTTTTATACAAACCCCACTGTATAACCATTCACGTGAATCTGGTTATGCAGAGCAAAGAGATGAACATAAATAGATATAAAGAGACTCACAAAGGAATATTTACGTGTGTCAGTCTGAAATCGGGCCCAAATTTTTTTAATGGATACATACTATCAAACCATGATTTTAAAAAATATGACTGGTCCCCCACAATTCCGTTTGAGATGGATTGAATTACGACAAATATTTTGTTCGTTTACCCATTTAACGGTTCACGCAAACAAAAATCGATGCGCAAATTATTTGACAAACGAGTCGGGACCACGGAAATGGTAACCGGCATCTTCAAATCTGTTCCAGTAACAGTCAAAGTAGAGAATACTGATACAACAGCCGCAACGGATAAAATTACAGCGGTATACCACAATGACAAGGTTTTGCAAAATCTCGAACAACCAGTCTGTCAAAATCATTAGACAATCAACCGAATAATTAAATTCCTATTTGGTGGACTGGAGAAAATTGCTGATGAAACATTTCGTTAATGAACACTACTATAGCAACGCGATTCTAATGCGCAACTCAAACTGCGTTTTTCATACATATGGCCTCAGGTGTGCGTACAAAACTACCTACCCAGGTAATGCGTCTCAGTCTTCAATCAAGCAACTTGCCAAGTGCCCACATGCTCAGTGATCTTCACAAATTTTCAATCAAGAGATCAATCGACCAGAAAAAAAACAGGCACTTACGTTAGCCACCGGTGGAGGGTAGGCTCTCCACTTTTCTCCGCTCTGGCAAATTTTAGCTGATTGTGAAACAATCGATGAGGCAAAGACCAGCGCTTCGAAATTATACTTTTTCGGTTTTCGGTAAAAAAAATGCGAGCAGTTTAAACAGAAACGATAGATTTTTAACGGTGAATACTTGGAATTAAATACTTAGAAAAATTCAGACGGAGTGGGGAGCAAACAGCCCGGCGGCGTGGTTACAGTTGCGCCTTAGATAGCGTCGCTACTGTATTGTACCGTGTTTAATCAATCAATCAACGTTACTGCCAAAGCATAAAAAAAGCTGCCGCAACAGGAATCTTCTCCAATTTTCTCCATTTCAAACGGAATTGTGGGGGACCAGTCATATTTTTTAAAATCATGGTTTGATAGTATGTATTCTTAAAAAAAAGTTGGACCCAATCTCAGGCTGATACAAGTAAATATTCCCTTGTCAGATCAAAAGCATTCTCGAAACCCAAACCCATATGGAGACGCAGACAGACACAGACACAAACACACGTATCTAGATTTAGACCTACACTAAGACCTAAACCCTGAACCAAACTCATACAGTAACACAAACCCGAGATACAGACACTGGCACTGGCACTGACACAGAAACACATTCACAAATAGTAACATAAACATAAACAGGTAAAAAGTTAAAAGGTTAAGAATCCGTCAGAATACGGCTCGTTATGCAGTGCGATATACCTCAAGCGAGAAAACTACTGTGTAAGTGGATAATCCTGAACAGGTATCAGTCATTAGAACAGAAACAGGCTTTATATTTTTATCCTTCCAATTAAACTAGAAGAATTTATCGCAACCCGTGACTGAATGTATTGTTATTTAGGCGGACCAAGCGGTTATTCGCATTAGTTGACACATCTGCGTTAAATTGATGCTGGTGCTCTATAATTCTGGTTCAATGTTTACCTAAAGGCACACTTTAGGTGTTCTATTCATTGTTCGCATAATTGCTTTTGCTGTATGCACACAATTAAATAACATAAACTAACTTTTTTCTCATATTAACAACTGTGTTAAAAATTCAAATGTTTAAACGCTGTGCCCTTTCCAAATGGATAATTCTAATGAGTAAATAATTATTCAGTTGTATTTGAAAAATTTTAAATTTAGTTCATGTTTTGTAGCGAGAAAACTACAATCATTTTACAATAAATTGTCAGCTACTCAGTTAATTAAGTTTTAATTCAATTCATGCGTGGGTTTAAGAATATGCAATATGTAATTTAATTTGTTGTTGATTTAGGGCAAATTCAAGTATTTAGGTGAATAGGCTAACGAAGTTCACATAATTTAACATATTTCATAACCTATGCAAATAAGTAATTTAGTTTGCTTCAAAAACATACATACATATCGAATATAAGATTACGTTAAAGTTAAAAAAATATAAACCGTCATAACAAATATCTAAAAGTGTAAAGAAATAGGGACAGCAGTGGAGCCGAAATAACGATAAACCTTAGGCATAATAAGAAAATATGAATTTTCCAGTGGTCCGCCTTGCTTGTCAACAAAATGATTAGCTCATAACTTAGTTTAACTAGATGTTACAGCCCATAACATAATGTAACAATACATATCGGCCCTTAACTTAACATAACTAAATGTAGCAAGAATCAATGAGTAATTTGATTTTAAAAACAAAGTTTTGCCATTTTTTATCTACGCAAAAAATGTTTACAAATGAAACTTATTTGGATCATATCTTTCTTTGATAAAATTGAACAACGTAACTGTTATCTTATGATCTTCTGATTATCCTTTTTTGGACGTAAAACTAACAAGAAAATGACACCACTCTGGACAGCGAATTTCTTTATATCTGTTCGCTGTTACCAGTTCATTGTTGCCTGGTCTCATCGATTACGTCAAGAAACCGGCAGAAAACCAGAACTACTATTTAAAATTGAATAAAAACTGACTGTGATAGTTTATAGAAGACGCTGTCTATGTTACTGAAACATGTGCTTATTGATTATTTGATTTTGAACGGATGATCCATGAAATAAAATCAGATACATTTATTGGTCAATTTACAAACATAGACAGCGCCCCCTGTATACCACCACTAGTAAGTTTTTATTAATTAAAAAAAGTATTTCTCGTTTTCTGCCAATTTTTTCGATGGAATCGAAAAGACCAGGCAATAGTGCATCAGTAACAGCAAACAGATAATGAAATTTGCCGTCCAGAGTGGTGTCATTTCCTTGTAAGCTATTGGCAATTTATTGCTGCTTGTTGAAATGCTTCATGTTAAATGCATAATTTTAGGCCGTAGCGCTAAAAATGAGACACGAATTGCGACACAATCTAAACTATCATTTACACCAAGCAATGCTATGTGGTGCTATGTGATGCTACGTGGTGCTACGTGATGCTATGTGGTGCTACGTGGTGCTATGTGGTGCTACGTGGTGCTACGTGATGCTATGTGATGCTACGTGGTGCTATGTGGTGCTACGTTATACTATGTGATTCTATGTGATGCTATGTGGTGCTACGTGGTGCTATGTGGTGCTACGTGGTGCTACGTGGTGCTACGTGGTGCTACGTGGTGCTACGTGGTGCTATGTGATGCTATGTGGTGCTACGTGGTGCTACGTGGTGCTATGTGGTGCTATGTGGTGCTACGTTATACTATGTGATGCTATGTGATGCTATGTGGTGCTACGTGGTGCTATGTGGTGCTACGTGGTGCTACGTGATATAACCTGAATCTGGCCTTGAATTTTTTAGGTGGTGTACAAAGTCGCCCGTACCTAGGCCCTAGGGCGCCTGTGCAACAGCTGATTGCATGACTCCAACCGCTCGCCCCTCCCCCTTGCCTTTTCCGTTATCGAGCTGACCTATTTTTGTATATTTACTAAATCAAGTGAAATTACTTAGGGTGCGTCTCAAATTCGTAACTGTACCATAACGAACCATAACTGTACCGTACCGTTTCACCGGTTCGGATTTGAGACACTCAATGTTTCGAACGGTATTTCGAACGGTGATAGTACGGTACGGTTTCAAAAAAGATTCGTTTTGGACTGGTTCGGTACGGTTCAGTGGAGCGGTTCGGTATAACGGCGTCTCAGATTTCTGCGGTTCGCGTTTCACATCGTTTTTAAAATTAGTGTCCAATCAATCAACCAATCAACCGGAGCAACGCATCAACTCATTAGTGTCAATCCATCAATCAATCAACCAATCAACCGGAGCAACGTATCAGCTGATTAGTGTCAATCCACTAATCAAGCGACCAATTGACTGGACCGACTTCAGGGAGATCTGGTTTGTTTTCTCCCCTACAGTGCGAGGCTTCGGAAATTTTAGAGAGCTAACTTCTTTCATGAAATAGCAGAGGATTAGTTCAGTCACCCTATTTAGTTGCGTCTCCAGTCCATTGTGCAATTGATCATGTTTTCGGGCAGGAATTCACCGCTTTCGGGAAATGGATGTTTTAGCACACAATCAAGAACAAACGAATCAACTCGTCGAAAAACATCTCATCGCGAATGATTAATTTCGACGCCTTTGTTCATTTGTTTTCTTAAAGCAAGCGTAAAAATTGTTATAACTACATTTATCTTCGCGAACAATTTAAACTAAAAATTTTGGAGGAAGCAATCGACTGTCGGGGTTGATCAACGAGATACCCCAAAAACCACCTCCCATAGGTGGTTACGGAGATACAGCCAGAAACAAAGGAAAAGTGACGTAACGCAAAACGAATTTAGTTCGAACCGTAATAATTTGAGACACGGGTAAGATTCGAGTTATGGTTATGGCAAAACCGCGGTATGGTACGGTACGATACGAATTTGAGACAGAAAAGGTTTCGAACCATACCGGTGTCTCACATCTTTTTGGTTCAGAAAACCGTATCCCGAGGTACGGTTTGCCAAAACGGCAAATCTGAGACACCGTTACGGTTACGTTACGGGTTTTGATACAGATTTGAGACGCACCCAAAGAAACACTGACCTCTGAATATGCTAGAAAGCCCTGGGTCCGGGTTTACGCCCAACAGTTCAATGCATATTCATTGTCTTCTAGTCTACATGCCTGTATAATTAAGCATCGTTTATGAGGTGACATGGCGACAGAAATTGGTGCTCGAACGTTATTTTTCCACCTGTTCGAAAAATCTCGCGAGCAAAACAATTTGTTTCTCGATTCCTCAAACCTTTGTTTTGTCAGTAGATTCCGATAATTTCCCTATTACTGGATTTATTATATTTTTCGGATACTCAATGGGAACGGTCGACGCAGCTGACCAGTGTCCACTAATACTCTAGACCCTTTATTGATTTGCTTTTGCGATTAACTACCGTTAAAAATGGCTGAATGAAGAGACTGAAATGTCCCATACTTTCCAGCCTGTATACGACACTGGTTGACCTTGCTGGAATGCAGGCTGGATGCAGCCTGGATCTCTATGCGAATTTAACATGGATCGGTCTTGCATTAAGGTGGTTTCCAGCCTGGTTCCACCCTGTTTTTTTGGCCAATCAAAAATTGGGTTACATTGAGCTTTGGGGCCACTAATCAAATTTTAAGTTTGAACATGATTCCTAGTCAATTTAATGATTCTGAGTCGATTGGCATCAGCCGAATTTCGATCCGAGGTCAGGGGGCGGAGCTACGGGGGTTTGAAGTATTTAGACAATTAATCAATCACCACTGGCGATGGGGCGCCGAGCGGGGGTGAGCGAGCGAGCCCTCGCTCGGTGACCCATCACTCATGGGTATAAGGCCATAAAAAAATGGCGGCACTGATACCACTACGAATCGATAAAGCATCGGTTTGCCTATAAAACTGTGAGCCTACCCACTGACCTGAGCGCGAGCGAGCGAAGCGAGCCGCCGCGAAGGGGATGGGTTTCAATGGCTACATCTGTAGATGGGTTTTTGATGGGTTTTGATGGGTTTTGATGGGTTTTGATGGGTTTTGAATGGCAACACTGATTCAGATTCCCATGAGTGATGGGGCGCCGCGCAGGGGTGAGCGAGCAAAGCGAGTGAGCCCTCGCGCGGTGACGCATCACTCATGGGTATAAGGCCACAAGAAAATGGTTGCGCTGATACCCCTACCCAGTGAATCAATCAAGCAATCGATTGACTTGTCAACGGGGGCAAACGACCAATCAAATTGTTTTAGCTCCGCTCCCTGATTTCTGATCAAAATTCTGCTGATGCCATTCGATTCAAAATCATCGAGTTGACTAGGATTGATAGTTAAAACTCAAATTTGATCAGTGGCTCTAAAGCTCAATTCCACCAAAAATTGCGTTGTCCTATAAGCGTGTCTTTTATAGATCAATGGGAATGATCGATTAATTTACGAGTCTGAACTGAATTCCAAGTCTCAGACCAAGCCACGCGGTCTGTACGCGGAACTAATTTTTTGCGTCAGTTGAAAAACTTTCAAGAGAGCTGGGGGAAATCCAGGGTGGAACCATGGTAGAATACGGGTGCCTTGCACGAGGCGGAAAAGTTTCCCAAATATAGCCTATATTCTAGGCTGCATTGTGGCAGCAAGACAGGCTGGGGAAATCCAGCTTAGAACCAGAATGATTCCAGCCCTTCTACAGGCTTATTACAGTGTCCAGCCTGGAACCGAGTGTGAGTTTTCCGCAGGGGTGCCATTGCAACAGCCAAACTTCCGACACGCCCACGTGAAAAAAAGGTTAAATGTGTCAGACGTCAAACAAAAAAGCAAAACTATATATAAGAATGTAAGATATTGGAATATAATATATATATATATATAGAAAAGCTGGCAGAGAGAAACAAACAGGTAGGCAGACAGACAACCAGACAAACAATCAGGCAGATAGACAGCTAGGCAGGGAGACAAAGAGAGAGAGAGCGACAAACAGGCTGGCACAGGCATAACCACAGGCATAACCACAGGGACAGGCGGGTTTCCTTGTTCGGTCATGATTTGTTCTTGATTTTCACTTTGTCATTGTACTCATGGGATAGCGAGATAGACAATCAGGCAAATTATTGTTTCACATATCTCCCGAGATAAAGGTCCCTGAATTTTTTTACTTCAGTGCTCGCGTTACTGAAATTATAACATAATCTCAATAGCTTGTGACTAAGATTAATTGCGTTGCAACCATAGTAATGATACTTTAATTATTATGAGAATGGAATAACCATTACAGGCTACGTCAAAACTGCAGGACCCTCAATTGAAAAGTTCAGACAGCAACTCAAAACATAACGGAAATGTAGAAACGCTTTGGTCCATATCATTTCAAATAAATCCTTTTGCAAAAAGCAGCATTCGAATCGCCTTCGTGGATCCTGAGATCATCTGGAAGTGGGTCGGTTAAGAAGGAGTTCGACATATGACAATATATACTGGCTTAGCAGTTGGCAAATTAGTACCTTTTACCCATACAAGCTTTTTCTGCTAAAGGGGAGTGAGGTACATCAGCTGTATCACACTGTAATTTTTCTTTTCTGCTCGTAAGTCAGATCATCAAGAGGTGGGTTGATTAAGAAGGAGTCAGACATACTGCTGGTGAATAATGGTAATGAAAAGAGGGGAAGTCAATTCCACCGCACCATCGGTAACTGACCATTATATTGTAACTGACCATTATATGTATTGATAATCACCACTGCACGTACAGAAAAGACGTTTCGAGCAAAGTGTTGCCTTCATCGGCCCATCAGACAGTCCATCGTTGGAGTAAGTAAGGATCGAAACCATTCTGGAGCAGAATCTTCAACATCTGGATATCCGATCAACGCAATAGTTTATAGCGAAGCTTGGATTTAACATCCCATTGTGTAATGCTGGCTCCATATTTGAGTAGTAAAGCCGCCATTTAATGTAGATATGACCGCACTGCCAAGGATAAAGATGTATTAAAGAGTGGATTGTTGCCGGGGACTGGATCTGCTGAATATGGTGTCGGTCTTGGCTCCTTTTTTTAGCAGACATTCTGCCACGTTTAGAAAGTTTTCTCCGATTTATTCATAGAGAGAAGTATATCAAGTGTACTCGTACGTTCTATATCATCATCAGTTTGTATCATGAAACGATCAAGAACATCCGCGTTCTGGTAAAAAAATGGCAAGGACCTATTTATATTAACAGTTTGCTGAAAAATTTGGCCATAAAGTATCCACACTCCACTCCAACTTTCATCCATTCCAAGTCATAAAAAAAACCACGTTGGCTATTGTCGAGTAATGCGCGTACGCGGTTCCTACATTCATTCTCATTCATTTTGTCCTCGGAACCCATTTTCTTAAGTAAACGAAAAATATCCTTCGCACTAAAGCTAGTCTCAACACTGAAGGGGATTCAAAATTTTCAAGAAAACTTATAGTAGTTCTACAGTACTACTAACAATACTCGTACACTATTGTATAATACCTGTAGCATACAGCTTCTTCCTCTGATAGAAAATCGGAATGGGAAGCACACCATCGCTTATGTTGGAGGGACTTATCCTAAATGGTCAAACCTAAAGCCACGTGCTTTGTCCCTTCTGACGTTGCATGCTTTCGTAGCCAATTATGAATTTAGTGGTTGTAGTTTGTGAAAATGACAAGCTTGCTCGAATGGTTGAGAAACTTGAGTAGCTGCATTAATGCGAAAGCGTCAAACAGCCAGATACTCTTGTACTGTGGTGTGCTTAAATCACTTCAAACACATTATTGTATACTGCACCAATTGACCTCACGCAGAACTGCCAGCATCTGGTCGTCCTCGTGTCGTTTCAGTTTCTGCGGCGAATCTTGCTAAAACGCCAACAGAATGCCGGTGAAATTGAATTGTGCTACCTAATTACCGTCTTTCCCGAAGAGGACGGGAAGGTTGTCAGGAGGCCGCGGTTGGTGTCTGCTTTTTGTCTTCAAAGTAGCGCCGATTACAGCCCTTGGTGTTATACCGGTACTGATACTTGGATCTAGTATAATATCTCTTTTATTTATCAGTTCAATAGTCCTCGCTAGAGAGAGAAAGAGAAGGAAGCCCTTTCGATGTTTGCTGTCACAGTTATAATGCTGTATCGGCAAAAATGTCATCGATTCATTCTTTGCATTTGCGCTCTTCTTACCTGAGCACCCCGGCCCAAATGGAAAACCATACAGAGTTCTAAACCAGACAGACGGGAAGAAACTGATGAGCTCTCTTGTTTGCCGTGAAAACGTGCGACCAGTCACACGCCCAACCAACCCCAAGACCAATGCCCTCAAAAAGTATTATTTCTTATTCGTCATCCAGTCAATTAGTATGTGAGAACTTTTTACGACAGGCGACTTGTAAGTTTTGTGTATTGTCAGTGCCGTCTGCTGTCCAAGTCCATGTACTATGCGTGTTAATGTTACAGAGAAAACTGAGTGATGGGTAATCAAGCGTGTAGTGCATGCACAGTTCATTACCACAGCTATTGTTTATGAGCCTTTCTTTGATGAGCTTCCGATACCTGACTTGTAATAATGCACGGTTCGTCGCTCAACCGCTGTGTGTTTTACGGCAAAATTGTCGCTTCCGGGCGTCTTACCAATCAATGAGACACTCTCTCCCAGGGTCGCGCACAGCAGGCTCTGTCAGCTATGCAAAAAATCCTCAATGGAGATGTGAATTATTAATCGCTAAAAAAAGAGCGCGCCGCACCGCCCCCACTTCTAATATACCGGCAATCATCCAAATCATAAATGAATTACTATTCATAGTCACGTAAAATCGCACTTGACATCTAAGCTTTCAATTGCTTTACATCTTCTTAATTTGTTTGAAGCTCCGACACGTTGAACTGTTTACTGTAATGGCCGGAGTACAGTTTCCCAATGTCCAGACGTCGCTCTTTTTTCATCCGACCAAGTATACTTACTTTAGTCTTGACCTCTTGCCTGTATACCTGTATCACTCTTTTCAGCCTTGATCGTTTTCCGAATAATTTATCATCGGCCGACGACTCACCGTTCTATCTGAATATTTCTTCTGTTAATTACATCATACAGCCGGAAAGCATTCAAAGTGAATGCTCACGCGGTCGACTATGGCTTTTAATGGTCGTTCATTCGGCAGTCTCTCACACCGCCCATAGACGAGCCATTCGGAGGACTTGGGGCTCTGTCACGGGACTGGACAACCGACAAATTCGACTCATATTTTTGCTTGGGATAACTGTCAAACCAGAAGAACAGGACGCCGTGTCACTGGAAGCTACAGACAATCAAGACATTCTACAAGGAGACTTCCTAGACACTTATCTAAACCTAACGTACAAGAATCTGATGGGTCTTCGATGGGCTTCGGAAGAGTGCGGTCCCGAACTGTCGTTCGTCTGGAAATCTGATGACGACGTTTTCCTCAACTTGTTCGGACTCTATGCGGTAATGGTAGAGCGACTTTCGGAGATTACAACAAACACAATGGCTTGCCTTACTACAGTCCGTTCCGTTGTTCATCGTCGTGGCCGGTAAGCTATAAACTTTCCTTATAAGAAAGACAGACATGGAAAGACATGAAAACAAACTATAGACCAAGATAGAAAGAGATTGTTTCTTTAGAGACATTAAGATAACTCAAGACAAACATAGAGAGAGAGACATACAAACATATGCAGTACAATAATGTCTACGGGTACGCACTATCTAGCCGTTCAACTTTCTGGCTAAATAGGTACGCGGTGAGTCGACGGGCCTATCCTGCGCAATTCTACCCGGAGCATTGCGTCGGCATGGCGTATCTGGTCAGTTCTGATGCCGTACGTGCCCTCCACCGGATTTCCCACACTGTGCCCTTTATGTCACCAGACGATGCTTTCATCGGCGTACTCCGCGTCAAGAGTGGCGTGAATATTCACAGGCTCAACTATATATACGGCACAAAAGCAGATCGACTCGATAGTTGCATTCAACAGCTCGGCAGGGACTGTCAACTATTCGTCGGCCCTGTCGGCGACCCAGAAAAATTGCCCGACTTGTGGAATAAAAACCAAGGTTAAAGATTTAAGTATTGTCATGTATATCTAATTAGCAGGTATGAAACTAGATGGCATAAACGACAACGCCAAAAAAATTAACCACAGAAAGAACCACAGGATAAAGCCACCTCTGGTTCCTGATTCATCTCAACGCGAATAACCAAGGCAGGCATCTAGTACCCCATCAAAGAGAAGATCATATGAGTTTCCGTGCACCCGGCCACACTTTGCGCCATTTGATGTGAACTGCATGTTTCCAGTGACCATAGGTTCGCGTTCGGACTCCCAGCTGATAATGAGAAAGAGCTACGTTCCTATCATTAGGCCGGGGAAGATGCCTTGTCCGTAAGAAGGAATGCAGGCTCATACCTGTGAAATGGCCAAAGGCACGAATTCTTCCGGTTGGACACACCAAAAGGAGTTTCGGTGTTCCTCTTGCACCATCTTTGTGTCCACTGCGCCAGGTAACACTGACTGCAATACCCCGACAGGGATTCAATTTTAATAAAAGTTCACCCTCACTCAAGAAGTTAAAGAGCACGAATCTGACCTGAACGACGATACCCTTGTCTCTGTACTCCTCATTCAGCGCGACAGCAAAAAAGTCCACAAACCCTGCATCGAGATCGTAATTGTTCAAAACATAACGCGCTCGGTAAAACGCAGTACAAAAAGGCACCACGAACGTTTTGTTCCGGAATAAAGAGCAGCTTTCGGAGTTGGCACGTCACCGTTACTGTAAAAAAGAAGTATCCCCATCGACTATATCATTCGAAGGGAAATGATAAACAACCGACTTACACTGAGGAAATGCAAATAATGATGCCTTTTCCACGGGTGACCATTCCTGGGAGGATTAACCGTGTCATCTAAACGAAAGAAGGGACAAAGAAATTGGTTGAGTTGAGGAGTATGTTCTTAACTGCAAGAAGGAAAATTGTTCATTCCACTTGTTTGTTCCACTAGTTACCATCACGTAAGATGTGGCGTTGGTGTTGACCATTTCAAGGCAACCCTACAACATGAAAATCAGGGAATGAAACTACGATTACCGTACTTCCCATTTAGCAGAAGAAACAGTTGGTTTGGCAGTGCGTAATGGGAGTTGTATGCGCACCTCGGTACTAGCCGGATTCTCCAGGAATAACCCTTCATCGCCGCCATCGCCCACGTTGTTAACTGAAAAGTAATCACCAACACGTGTCAAGGCCAGGTTAGTTGCACCCAATAAGTGATAGACGGATTTTCAATCAACTGAACTAATAAGCCTAATGGAGAATTTCACGGGAAACCCTTCAATCAATAGATCCATCAACAAATTCCCTTTTGGCAGCAAGCAGTCTTGTCTTACCGAGTACGCCGATTCGATGGCCTGTCAATTGACTTTGAATTTCGTTATACATGTCCAGGCTGGCATTCGCAAAGTCCGCCACAATCACTTTCGTTTTCACATGATGGGTCAATTCTACAGGAAGAAAAGAATTTTCATCAAAAATCGGGACACCTCTCACATGCATTCCAAGGCGAGCACATACCGACATCTCGGGCAGCAACATTCAGCTTTTCCTCATCCCGAGCAATCAGCACAATGTTCAGGCCACGCCGAGCAAGCTGAAAGAAGAAACTCTGCAATTTGGTTTCCCACTTCAGCGACTAGACCGGTTGACCCAGACCAGTCAACGCAACCGATCGATTGATCGAACATTTGACCGAAAAACAACCAAAGCTTCCTCATCAATTAGTCCATTTGCAGAAATACCTTGCCTCTCTGATACCTTCTCCTTTCAATCGCACTTACCTCCAGGCAATAAATTCGGCCAATTCCATCGTTTGCTCCCGTTACCACTAGAAAAGAAACATTCAATCAACACCTATCATTACAATTTACATATTATACCGGGTCCACCACCAACATTTACTCAACTTTAAAGAGTTACAGTGGACACCGTGTGTACTGGTTTCAGTGTAATATGGTAAAAGCACTACATAAAGCATGGTAAACGCACTACATACAGTGAAATTTTGGAATTTAGTGACAGCCAATCAATAGAGAAAGTCGAGAGGTATCGATTAAGAAAAATTAAGGTGAGGAAAGTAAAAACTGAGGGAGATATGGAAATTCCCAATCGGAGTACACTCAACCAATCAATCATTACAATCCCATGCACAGTACGCGCACAGGGTGTAGCGCCAAGTGCGCAACGCATAGTGCAAAGCGCACAAAACTGGCCAACGGCTATTGTGGTTTTTTGATCGAAAATTAAAAATTAATAAAATCAATGCTTGATTGACTGGCGAGTGATATCAGCGCTGCCATTCTCTCTGAATTTGATTGGTGGAGTGACTGATACATTTGTTTGAGCATTGCGCACTTTACGCTGCACTCCGTGCACTGCGCATGGGATTGATGGTAATGGTTGATTGTACCTCAACTTGAAACTGCCATATTTCCCAGTTTTGACTTTCCAAACCTACATTTTTTTAATCGATTCCTCTCTACGTTCTCTATCGATTGGTTGTCAAAAAATTCAAAAACTCCACTGTATACTATGATATAACGAGGGAGTCCAAAATTTATATGGGACAACTAACTGGTTGAGCAGCAAATATTTCTATAAAAAACTGATCATTCTGTAGAGAAGCGAAAACAAATAGTTTAGTAGTCCTTTAATATGCAAACAAGATGTACCGAACAATTTTCCGCGATTAAATGTGATGGCGAAATATATATCCTTGAAGAACGGCCAGATTCTGGGCGAACTTGACGGGCTTAAAATTGCCAACTTTACAAAACAAGCGCAGAAGCTAACAATTTTCACTGCATTTTTTTAAAAATTAAATTTGTATGAAACTCAACTCACCCAGACATCTGATTTTGAAAGAAATTAAGGGGTTTTGGCAAAGATAAATTTTGAGAATCATGGAAAGTTGAGTAAATGGTCGTGGTGGAGCCTGTAGATGAGAAAGAAGAGAAGGAATAATACCTGCCCACTCGCCGTAGTCCCTGATGTTAATGCCGAGAGCCAAGGGAGCAGCCAGACAATAAGTAGTGACTCCTTTGGCCACTTGATAGGCGGCAGTCACTCCCACCAGCGCCAAGGAAGCTGCACCAAATGCCGCGAAATACGACCTGGAAGAGCCGAAATAATTGTCCACGCGCTCATTGACACTTTTTAAGGAGAGCTTATTCAGTTGCAGTCGAACGCCATCGAGTAATGTTGCTGCCATTTTGAACTTATCAAATTAAATCAAATGGTAGTGCGGAAAAGGAACGGAAAGAGAGATAAAACAAAACTGGGAGAAGAGTGTTGTGTTTGCATCTTGGCGGCTTCATTGCAACTGTAAGTGGGAATTTCCACTTTATTTATGTGATTTACCGGATGCATGTTAAAATTAATCGGGTTTGGAAAGGGAATATCGGCGATAGGTCTAGCGTCAAACTGGCTGTGCATTTGAGCTGTTTCCGCATACGATAATTGTCATTTCAACTCGGAATGTACCCTGCGTAGCAAGCACCAATCCAATCCCAGCGGAAACGCATAACTGAGAGAGCGAAAAACTGCATTGTCATCACAGCTGATCGCCGATCATTAATTATTCCAATTTCCCGTTTCCACTGAACATACTGCCAGTACCGGTAGATACCTTTCGGAAATAGTAATTATTATAGTAGACTATCAGTATTACTAGTACACTGTACGGGTACTGGCAGGTGGTATAGTAGTACTTGTACCGTACAGGTTTGCGGCAGAAAGATCAGGCTAGTGCCTAGAACGTTTCAACGCAACGTTTCGAATTTCGATATTAAAGGTAGAACTTGTAGAAAGAAAAATGAACTGAAATAAGAAAACGGGCGGAAAGGGAGCATTCTTTTTTGTTTTTTTTAGCAATGGCAAATGTAACTAACACATTGCCTTATCCGGATCTTAGAACCGGACGCATTAAGAATGTGAGTGTGTAAGTTTTTTGGTTTCAAGTTGAATATTACCAGCTAGCACTATGAGTACTACACTGCACTAGTACTTGTACATATATCTCTGAACAAAAAGTGTCTTCCACAACAAACAACTGTCCAGTACAACACACCTTCATTGACAGGCATAGATTAAAAGTAAAAAAAGCCCCTACTATCCTCGAGATAGACACAGCATTTCATGATCGATTCTTTGGTTGAAGAAAGCGTAGGGTCATCCACAGCGGGAAAGGCTGGGCTATGGACACCATCACGGCATGAATCCAATGGCCGAATGTCCGCCGTCTAAGTCCAACCTACAACGAACGGCAAAAATTGCATGCTTAACATTTGAGGAATGCTTCAAGTGAGTTGGCTGAGTTATCTCTTACGCTTACCTGGGAAAGGGCCTCGCGAACAAACGGACCGGGTTGGACGATGAAAAATGATTTGGCCTGGCTTTTTGTCATGTTGCTCAACACTGGTCCCGCCAGAACACACTACCAAGATCGCATTATTCCAACCACACAGTTAACTAATAGGTAAGGTTTTTTACTTGAACGAAAATGCTGAAAGGCCGGCATTCCCTGTCGAGGGCGGAGGAGAAGAAATCCACAAAACTTTTGGTCGCCCCATAGAGCGCGTAGTTAGGGAGAGGGTAGACAGCGGCAACGGAAGACAGATTTACGATCACTCCTCTTTTCCTTTCCTTCATCAAATGAAAAGACAACTTGAGAGTAACTGCGGGAGAAAGCGTTTGAATGTTTTTATGCCATGTACCCACTTTCATTCCCGGTAAAACTGCATTCGTAAACTACAACAGATAACAGACACTAGAATTGACCTCTGTACGGTTCACTTCTATGCAGAAGGAGTAATTATTTTGATTTGGATACTGACCATTAGGGTGGGTATGATGTTGACATTGAGGAGATCAAGGCACATCTATTAAACAGAGAAAATGTCCGTCGGAATGATTCCCAGCCAGTCGATAAAAGGAAATGCCGCTGCACTGCAGACCTGTTCAGTGTTGGATTGGCAACCAAAGCTGCCTGTGCTGCCAGACGCCATCCCGACACTATTTACTGCAATCACAGCGCACGAAAAGAAGATAATAAGGATGACAAGAGGATGTGAAAAAAGTACTAACCAAGGATGTCACATCGAAGTCGGGAAAGACGATCTTTCACTTTGAGGTAGTCTTCCAAACTGCACCGCTGGAAATCGATGACGAGCATGTCGGCTTTAACCCGAAACTGCGCCTCTACAGCAACCACAGAAAGTAGTAAACGTAGTTGATTAAAAACTTAAAGGGGAAAAAGAAGCCAGGCCCAATCTTCCTCACCAGCTTCATCCTTACTCCTTAATCCTTACCGATTTCACGCGCTACCATGTCCAGTTTCTCCGGATGTCTGCCGACTAGCATCACATTCGCCCCACGCTTCGCCAGCTACAAACATAAAAAGGCAATTGTGACCGAAACAGTAACATCAATCAACCGACCAATGCAACAAGGCCTATGGATATAAGGAAATTGCCGACCAATCAATCAATCACTCGATTAGTTGATTTCGTCAACAGCATCACACAAGCGTATCAATCAATCAAGCACTACCGCCGCTGTTACAACTGACCTCCTTTGCATACGCCAGTCCCAGTCCGTCTGTGGCTCCTGTCACCACTGAAAAAACCATAATCCACAACCAACGCCTCCTTAAAAGATGCATATAACGTCAAGTTACCTGCCCATCCTCCTCCGGCAGTTAATTGGGCAAAATTGATGCCTAAATGAAAAGGTCCCGCGAGAAAATAGGAAACGGTTCCTCGCCAAAATGTGTAACTGACTCGTGCTAAGTAATATCCCAGAGCACAAGTGCCAAACACAGCAACGTACGGCTTGTAAATGCCCAATCGGTCGGCTGCGGCGTGAACAGAGCGAGAGAAGAAGTGAGGGGGAGTGAGGGGACGAATGAACCATAAAGAGGCATCCACTAACGGGCTCGTCAGGTTTGACCAGAAATCTCTCACGCCCGGTATCATCCTTCGCCAAACAGCAACAAATTCTTCGAAAAAAATATTAACCTACTAATGCCGTGTTATCAGGGTACAGTACTCGTAACAAGTGGCACAAAAGTATGAACCACCAGCGACAACCAGAAAAAATTATTGTGCAGTAATAATAATAATAATAACTAATCCGTTCAGTTCGTGTACTCGTACTGAGAACCGCCAATCAACAAATCCATTGACTGTTTACTCCCAGTGGCAGCCGCAGAGATACATTGTACGTATGGTCTAGCAATTGTGCGCCGTTTTATTTAAAATTTTAAATCAAGGGTCCCTGTCTCTTGCCTTTCATGTCATTCATTATTGTCTCATTTCTTTACAATGTCAATTACCTTAGAGAACCTAATCTTGCCCATACCCGTCTGAGTGGAGTTTGTTTCAAGGTGTGAGTGAGTAAAGATTTTCTT
>LRSR01007099.1:0-49806 GCA_001579985.1 Hypsibius dujardini
TTGGCTAAAAAGTCCCCCTAATATTGAGGGGTCATCTCAAATCTCTTCGGATTTGATCTTTTTAATCGTCGACATTTTGGAAAATAAAGATGCATTTTGTCTATTAATAGACGCTATTTTAGGCCCTGTGAGAATGAACTTGGAAATATTGAGCGGCAAATCACATCAACAAATACAAACATCCCATCAGATAAAAGTTACTTCCGTACCTTCATTTTCCTAAGAATCGAAGAAAGTGATTGTTTGGTTGAATATACAAAGGGAGAAGCAATGATCCGAGATGGTTTTCTAATCTAAAATTGTTTATTTGAAGATGAAAAAATTCTCATTGAAGGTCTTTGCATGCTCCAATTGATTTTTGGAAAAGAAATGAAGGAGATGAAATGAAGGGTGAAGTGCGCAGGTACTGTCTTTACCGTCTTAAAACGTCCAGATGATGTAGTCAACAGTCGACAGTCGGCATCTTGAATTAACGTTATCGGAATGCAAATCCTACAGTACGAGTACTCGTACCTCGTACCTCGTGCTACAGGCTCCATTAGGAACATTCACTCAACTTCGAGGGGTTACGGTAGAAACCGCGTGTACTGGTTTCGTTGTTGATAATTAACAAAAGTGTGCTGGATCGAGTTCAGGTCGTGTTGCGAATCAAAAGATTAAGGAAGCTTTTGATGGAGAGTTTCTGGGTTCCCCTAATGAAAAAATTCATTTTTTACTATTGTCAGTTGATTAGAGAACGCTAAATCGACCCACTATGCAAGCAAAAGTAGTGCATACGTAGAAATAAGAGCTTGCTTCTTTTGGTCAAAGCCGGAAGCGAACGGGAAAGTCGCCAAATCAAGTGACTCCAAAATGTATATGGGACAGCTAACTGGTTGAGGGGCAAATGTTTTTTCTTCTTAAACCAATGATTCCGTCAAGAAGCGAAGACAAATAGTTTAGTGGAGTCTTTGATATGTAAACAAGATGTAAGCAAATTTTTTTCAACTATGATCGAGAAATATATATCCTTGAAGAGAACGGCCAGATTGTGACCGAAATGGGCCAGCTAAAAATTGTAACTTTATAAAGCAAGCGCTGAGGCTATTAAATGTTTTTGAAACTTAAATTTGTATGAAAGTCAACTCACCTAGTCACATGCGTTTGAAAGAAATTAAGGCTTTGCAACGGTAAAATTTTGAGACAAAATTCAAATTTGAGTAAATTTTCATGATGGACCCTGTTCATGGTGGACCAAATCGCATTTTGATGAACCTTTGCTAGATTACTCTAGTAATATCGGGTAGACTGTCAATCCTTCATACCACTCTAATGAATAAATACAAACAGCATTCCCAGAATGCACTCTTTTCAATTTAAGAAATTAAACTGAAAGTCAAAATAAGACGACGGAGAAAAATGGTCATGACTATTTAATAAAATGTTTAACCCTCTGGTTGCCGGGTGTTTTAGGTATACGGGTAGTGCTGGGTCAGCTAAAGTTGGCTTAAAAAGGGAAAGTACCTAACTTGTATGGTTAACATGAGGAGGGTTCATTTGGCACTTTCCCTGCTCGGTTAGTGCCGTACCGTCAGACGGCGCTGTTGCGCCTCCACACAACAACCTGACAACAGCTGACATTTTGCCAATAGGGAATCAAAACATCTCCCTAGTGAGTTCAATTTTTTCATTCCGCTCTCGATTGCTTGTTTATTTCATTTTCAACTGGATTTCATCGGTATGGTCGTTGGCTAGGACCATTTTTAATTTCGAAGCCCGGAATTTTTTTTTCAGCACGCACCGCAAGTTAGTATACATGCCATTTAAATTTAAGCCAAGTTTGGCTTAATGAGTTCTCACCACTTCCGAAAGTTTTTTTCAAAAGTTGTTTTTACTTTATATTTTACGGTTCTGTTAGAGGATCAAAACAAAAAACCGTATCAAAAAAGTGCAAATGCTCGATGAGCAAATGGAGTTTCAAGGAAGATTAAACCAGTGTAAGCTGACCGGCACTCAGAGGGTTAAGACGGTGCCCATCTAGAAATCAATATTTAAACGATTGACATCAGCGAAATAGTTTTTGGACATCAAATGGCGGAGCTTTGTGTACTGTTTTTCAAAAAGACTGCCATTTTAAAAGCCGCTTAAACAGTTGCCCCATAGCCTCGCCCCGTGATATTTAGCTAATTCCACCAGATTTCAATTTGACATTCGGATGAGGTAATGTCAAAAAGAAGTTTATTTCGTTGTATATACACCGAGTTGCGCAGTGCGGTAATTGCTGTGCTGATCAGCGTTAGGTCAGAACAAGAGATGACTAAAGAAGTAGGCAGGACTCTTCAAACGGTTAGCGTTTGAGTAAACGGGAGTACGAATCCCACGTTTGGCCGTCTCTAATTATTTTGGGATGTATACTTCCATACTTCATCTCCAATACTGTACATCTAGTTACTGCATTGTGTGCCGACCAGAAAGCAAAGTGGAACGTCGTCGTCGTCCTATGCACAATCGATCCATAACCAGAGCCAGCCTTCCGTGTCGGTCGAGACGGAGTCAGCCAAGCCCGTACCACAAACATACCTCACCCTGTCTTCCCCGAGAGGTATATTTATGTAAAGTGGCCGCCCCTCTTCAAGACCGGTGAATATAAACAGCGGAACAGACGTTAAAAAAACCTTTTAAAGATGACAAGCAAGAACTCCCCGCGACCTCTTTACTGGGTGCAAGACTTGTTGGTGACCTTTCATCCCACGGTTCGTTCATCATGAGGCGTTGCTTCATCAAGGCCGTTTGGTGGGCCATGCTGTGCCTATGTCACTACTCATCCTCATCCGTCATGCCATCAACTACACCGAGCCAATTCGCCGTCGGAGAGGTCGTTAAACTTCCGGTCAGCAATCATGGTACCCATAGTCATCCTCATCCTCATCCTCATCCCTCTCGAACAACAGTTCGTTACCCCGTCACTCCGGTTTGTCGGAGCGTCGACCAGTGGTCGACCCCGTCGAACCCCACGCAGGACGTCTTCGGGAACTTGGTGAGGGTGCTGCCGGACTTCCGACAGAACAACGCCACCGTCAGTCAGCTCATCCACGAACGGTTCTGTAGCGAGGAGCCGCCGCCGGCGAAGCTTCTGCCGTTAATCCCCGGATCGACGACCTTCCAAGGGTCCCTCAAGTGTCAGGGACTCGGCGAGCCGCACACCTCCGGACGCTGTCGGACCCGGCATGCCTTTGTCTATGCCTATGTGCGGAACTCCCGCGGGGAGGACGGTTGGCACGTCGTAAGGGTCCGCGGAGGCTGCGAGTGCGAGTTGTTCGCGTCCGTGGCTGAAGAGATCGTCCACAGAGCCGGGCGTTGATACGGTCGTTCCGGCACTAGGTGATTTGACTCAACCTCGCGATTTTACCTTTTAAGAATATGGTTTATGGATTCTTTATAAATCCATAAAATAAATACCTTGAATATGTAGTATAAAAGTTAGTCATTTTGTCGTTTTATGTATATATACAATGTTTGGATGATGTGTTTTTCCCAGCAAAAGACGTCCTGAAAAATTACATAGTATCACTGTGACCCTTATACATGATACTTTTTTGCTACTACTATCGGGAGATATCCTCCTTCTCCTCCCCCGTCCCGGGTCAGCAGCGCAAGAAAGTGATACTGTTTTTGTAGTTTCGAATATTTATGAATAAATATACTCTCGAGTGTAGTAAGTAAGATACAAAATGTCATTTTTTTATTGTAAATAAATTGTATTTTTCATTCAGGAGAATACTTATCGTCATTTAAAAACACAATTGTATTTATTTAAAGCGTTAAAATTTATTTACCGACTTCAGTAAATATTTTTCAAAAAATATATTCAGTGGTAAAGCGGCGGCTTGTAGGATACTGTAATAAGAGGCAACCCAAACGCCTACGCTAATGTCTTTCGACTAGCGAATTGGGTAATGGGATCAGGAAATGAAGAAATGAGAGTCAGCATAGTTACATTATATGTAATTTGTTACGGAAATTAGAGACTACCTTAATTGGCAATAATTGTGCGGTCAATGATAATTCCTGTATACTGTATAGGTGTACTTGTACTATACTCGGCATATATACTGAAATAAACTTCCTGGTATTGTTCTATCTTAAATTCAATTTGGCATCGATTGGCATCAGCTAATGTTGTTTAAATATATTTAAATTGTTATTTAATATACTCAAAAAGGGTGTTTTTTCTTTAAATAAAATATATTTTTAATTTTATTTAATATCAGAAATAATTTTTATTTTATTTATAATTTTATTTTAAAAAAAAATTGCATTTTATTTTATTTATATTCAAATTTGTACTATCGTAAAACTGGCTGTTTAAATAACAGGCGTTATTTAAATAAAACTTTCAATTTTGTTTAAATTATATTTTGATTTAAATTCGGCTGTTTTATTTAAATATATTTAAACGTTATTTTATTTATTGTAATAGCAAGATTTTATTTTATTTATATTTTATTTAAATTCAAAAGTCTTATTTGAACAACACTAGCATCAGCGAAATATTTTTGGGAAACCAAGGGGCGGAGCTATTCTCACTTTTCGAAAAGGACCGGGGTTGCAAGACTAGATTTCGCAGGTCCTCCGCACCTGGTTTCCGAAACGTAGTTCACTGATGCCAATTGATTTCCAATTGAATTGCGGGCGGGTAAGGGTTAAGAAAGAATAATTCAATGCAATACATGCAACGTGACTATACAGGATGAGGAGAGCGGCAAGACTTAAACGCTCAATAACACGAAATAACGCTCTTTAGAGAAGAAAATGTTAGTCTATGGCAGAAGCCACATTTTACTTTGCAAAAATGTGGTTCGGTAATCGGTATTTTACATTTTTTTGGTACTCATTCTTTGCTGCATTTTAAGTTCAATTTCTTAATTAATCAGCTGAATAATTAAAAGTATTCACAAGACTGTTATGCAACTCCGTTTTACGGCAGTTATGAAGAAACTAACCAGCTAGGCGAGTCAAAATGTATTTTTCTAATTCATTCTGAAATTTTAGTTTTTTCCCTGTTTTCCACTTTAGTTTTTCGATTTTTACTATTTTCCTCATTTTGGAGTTTTTAGTTTTCCGTACTTTCAATCTTCGTTAAATTGGATTTTCGTAGTTTTTCCGTTTTCGTTTTTTCGTTGTTGTTTCTTTCGTAGTTTTCGTGTCGGCCCAAATCCTATAAATGTATATATAAGATGTACATTGGTGAACTCGCATGCGGGAATCTTTACGCTCAGTTCTTGTATGTTGTAACCTATGACTACGTAACACACCTTTTTTTAACTTCCAACAACAAACCTAACACGTGCCACAATTTGTGTTCCCCACAGTGGACTGTTTGATTATCTGTATAGCCGGACCTGCATTTAAAATCTTTGGAAAAATTGTATTCTGTAAATATTTTGCGGCGTACCTTCACAATCATGCCAGATTCTGCCTCGTTCAGATGCAACGTGAATTTTTAGGGGACGACATCGGGGCCCCCACAATCCGGTACTTAGCAGGAAAGTAGGCTGAGGCCGAACGTATTTAAGCCTGAAGGCTCACAAGAATTTTTATATTAATTAACCGTGTTGGTTGGTATGTGTATATCTGTGTGGGAAACGTGACTGGGCGGAAACCCTAGATCCTCCAAACGCAATTATATATACTGAGAGAAATCTAAGGGGCAAGGGGTCAACGCCATAACTCCTCTCCCCCCGGGGTGAGTTTGGGCCGAACTTACGCCTATACTCTTGTAAAAAAGACGGGGTGAAATTGTGTGTGCTTGATTTGAAAGTCGTCCACTTTGTGTGGGAGTTCGTTTATCTCGCTTACCGGTCCAGGCCTTCCTGTTTGATCATCATTTTCGTGCTAAAACTGGAGGCAGAAATTGCGGACGAACGACGCTTATCTTTGCTGCCGAACGAACGATTGAGGAGGAGAGAATTGCGTCAGTTCATCTCTCTTGTCAGTTGTAGGGTGATTTTTCCCGGGGTGGGATAATTCGTCGGGTTCTAGACAAGTCGTGCGTCCCCTGCAAACTGAAGACGACACGGAGCGTAATAATGAAGCTACTTATACAGCTACGTATACCAATGAGTATGTAACTAAGATGATGAAATTAATTGACCGATTCAAGGATATTCGCACGACTAGTGTTGTGTAAATAACGTGGTGGAATTAAAAAAATTTAATAAAAAGTGTTTATTTTAAAACAACATTTACGATAACGATTTTAAATAAAATATTATAAAATTTGAAACAAATTTTTTGATTTTAAATAAACGTATTTTTTAATATGTCGATTGGTATTTTTGTAGCTTTAAATAAAGACATACTTTATTTAAAATGAGTAGCCACTTTTTAAGCCATTTAAAATACATCTAAAATATATATGAACAACACTACACCCGCGGACTACCTTTCAAAGCGATAAATAGGCAAAATTTGGGCGCGCAGTAGAGTGGCTTGATTGTTTGATTGGTATAGATATGGTGTTACGTCTACGCGTAATTGTGGTTGTATGTGTAGTGGTTGATGGAATTGCACTCATCGGACACGACCAGAGACTTATCAAACTACAGTTCGAACAGGAGAAAGCTCCAGAAAAGATGGGAAAACTAAGAACTTTCATACTGATACGGACCATCACGATTACTATTGTTACTCTACTGTACTATACTGTACTGTTCCATACTGTATTGTTCTCTGAAACGTAGCAGCAGCAGCGACCCTATATAGTCGTACAAAACAGGAAACCAAAGTATATATGTAGTACATATAAATAGGAAGAGAACCAGACTGACCAGTGGCGGTTCAGCCACGAACAACCAATAGGAACAACAGAAAATCCATACACATGAATACAAAATAGTTAACTAGACTGAATTAGGGCGTATCTTGACTATAGCAGTCGTATTGTAGATTATACTGCGCCGGTAGCGTGGAAGAGCATCTCCACTTCCGGTGGTCAGTGCAAGCTATTTAGGGCAGATAAAGTGAAGGCAGATGTGTGTGTGTGTGCGACGGCAGTGCCCGCAACAATGTTATACCATATCTACGTAGATACAGTATACTGTATATAACTGACATTTGAGTGTGCACTGTGCACTAGTAGATGATTACGCAATTTTAATTTCGCAACCGGTCATCTCACACACTACATTCCAAATTATTTGGGTGGCCATGTATGTTGTCAATGACCCCAGTTGTTTTGGATTGTGAAAAACAAAATTTCAGAAAGTTCTGGACACAAGCGCAGAGGTCGTCCAAGTTTTAGCAAGGTGGCGCTATAAGGCGACATCTGACACTTCTGAAACTTTTCTAATTTTTTTCCTCTGAGAATAAAACCAATCGAGCAAAAACCAAAAAAAAAAAGAAAAATCGTGAAAATCCTCTCCGTAGGCGCAGATTTTTTTGCAGGTTTTTCCAACAGAACATATAAAGCCAGTTTAGTTCAAGCAGAGTTTCTGACCGAGCCGAAGGTGGCGGCAGTCGATGCCGCGGTTGAGGCCTTCCAGAGTGCTCTGTGCGAGGAAGTACGTCTCCGCGACTTCGTGGCATGAATCGCCGGGACGGACGTTGTGGGTCAGCGTGCAGGACAACGAGGAGGAGGAGGCCGGCTGGCGGTCACGGGACGGCGAGTGCCGATCGCGGTCGCTGGCTCGGTTACCGAGGATACCAGGTGTCAGGCACAGACAGACCATGACGAGGACTCCCAGGCACAGGGTCGAAGATGCGGAAAACATTTTTGCGAAGGGGGGAAATTAATAAATTAATAAATTAATCTCAGACGGAATAACTTTAAGGGTTATTCTTATTTTTGTATGAATAAAGGTCTTACGGCTGAAGACGGAACGACTGTCTGGATGAAGATGATTTGTGTCGCACAACGTTTTCAAACTCAATTTGTAGGACCGATTTCGTAATGCTCGTTGTTAGCGATCGCGAGAGATTTCCCTGCGTTTGGCCCTCTTTCGTGATGGCTATCATGAAATGTCTGATTTTTGTGCGGGATAAGCGAGTCTGTTTTTGTTTACCGTAATCGAGTCTCTCTTTCGAAATGCTTTTGGCGCCATTTAGTGATGGAATAAAAAACTTAATGACAGTTTGTTAAAGAGAAAATAAGCCAGAAATTAATTAGCAGTCTTTAGTTGTGTTCTTCAGTTCGAAATAACTTCAGCATGACCAATTAAGCATTACGTACGGAATGTTTGAGATATCCTGAGCAAATTATTGGTTTATCCGTTCAGGAGCGCGGGTAGTATGAAGCCCTCTTTTTTGGCCTCTAATAGTTTTTCCTAGACGCGTGTACAATACGAGTAGACCACACTAGCAATGCCAGCATAGTGGAACACAGATGGCAATCTGTTTTTGGTCTGGTGTTAAGTCGTATGTCATAATAAGGCGCACTACGCAGAATCGGAGAAAGAAAACTGCAATAGGAAACAAGAAAGCCAATCGGGAGACCCTTTTCTATTTAGCGTAAAGTTTACTCACATAACTGCTAAATATGCCATTTTAAATTAAAAATTACTTGCCCAGCAAAATCACTTGATCAGTAAAATCTAAGTGAATCAACCAAGCATCATTAACAATAACTGTAATATTTTTGAATTGAAAATAGAGCAGAACCATTACAAATCAATATATGAGATAAAATTGTGCCTTGTTCGACTATTTAAAAAGCATTTTAGACATGCAAAACTGTTAAATGCACAAGGAGATCCATGCACTCTAGGATACGAATCTCGTTAGTTTTATCAATTTTGCCAAGTACTCCATGGTGAGTTGCTAATATTACCGCTAAGATTCGACATACATTTTCATATCTTCAATTTTTAAAAAAATCCGAAATTGGACACAGGTAGTAGCGTAACAAAATGCCTGCCATTCATAACACGAGTTAGGAAGGAGCATCTTTTCCGGTTGATCGACCCCACCCTACTCTTCAAAAACGGTATCTCCTTATCATTATATAAAACGCTGCAGTTGAATACAAAAACCAGATTAGGCTTGGCAATTAATCAGATCGTTAATTATTGCTTAAAAATCATCGAATCTTGTCGCCCCGAGGTCTCTTGAAGGACTGGTAATATTTTCGTCCATTCCGGGAAGGCCGACCTGTCGTTGCAGACAGTACGCATACCTTCTTGTCTGCGTTATTTTTTGTGAATGTAAAATCAATCGTATTTCTTATTTATTGAGAATACCAGCATCCGAAAATGGTCTTTAATACGCGATACCGCCTTCATTTTGCTCTGCTGTTAATTGTTATCGGTAAAGGTAGTAAATTCGCTGTTGTGTGAAATTTTAATTATTTTTTTAAGTATGCGAATATTAAGAATAATAAGGACATGTTTCAGATGGGAGTTTAGGATTTAAGCGGCGGACCGTTGTAACAAGCTCCTGGACAAAGACCGAGACGTGGTCCTCGTCGTGGTCCTCGAGAGAGGTTTACAATTACAGCTGGACTGGCTGGGTTGATTCCGCAAATGATTTGACAAAGCAGTTGAAGAAAGCGTCCGGGAAGACAGTTACCTTTTCCTCGAATGACATAGCGGACACGTTCCGCAGTGCCGTGGAGGACACTGCCAAGGCGTCGACTCGCAGTGATCTACCCACTCTGGAGGAGGACTCAACGGGTGCGCTATCAGACGCCTTCGGATCCACAAGGAACGCATCGCTGGAGATTGGCAAAGACGCAGCAACGCTGGCGGACTTTTCTAACAGCATTGCCAATACAACGTAAGGGATGCTTCTACATTGTATGACTATGCGGTACTTCGGTTTGTTGCGAAGTCAATGTCTATCTTTTGTGGTCTACCTATTCAATTTTGCCAGTGTCTGTGCTACTGTCTGTGTCTGTGTCTGTGTCTGTGTCTGTGTCTGTGTCTGTGTCTGTGTCTGTGTCTGTGTCTGTGTCTGTGTCTGTGTCTGTGTCTGTGCTTCAAATTCTGTTTTGCCTGTTCTCAGCCTGAGTATGTTCCCTGGTCTGTGCCCGCATCTTTGGCTACATTTCATTTGGTCTACAAGACTGCAACTAACGTGGGGCGCCATCCCATAGGCTGAAAGAATTGGA
This sequence comes from Hypsibius dujardini, assembly GCA_001579985.1. Classification (NCBI taxonomy): domain Eukaryota; kingdom Metazoa; phylum Tardigrada; class Eutardigrada; order Parachela; family Hypsibiidae; genus Hypsibius; species Hypsibius dujardini. The sequence goes on from LRSR01007099.1 coordinate 10,085, forward strand.
CGCAAAGGCCGTCGGAGCTGCACTGTCGAAAATGGTTCTTCCCGAAAAACTTCGTGAGCTGCTCCTGTCTCAGCAACCGGGAGCCAAAACACGAGAGTCCGCCTGCAACACAATCGGAACGGAAGCAGCAGAAATGTAAGACTCGAATCGAATGCACCTGTCTTAGAAATAACCGTTTTGCGGTTGTTTTACGAAAGACCTGTGGTACCGATTGCCGACTGGCAAGATGAGGCACTCCGGCCGGCATGTGTGAACAACAAGTACCGCAACCACACGGGATACTGTAACAATGTCTGCTTCCCGACTCGCGGCATGCAATCGACCGTGTTCATCCGCCGTCTGGCTCCTGACTACTCGAACATTTAGTGAAACCCTCGTTGGACCTATAATAGATATACAAAATTAGCCTCTTTGTAGTAGTTTGTAGTTTGTACTTTGATTGTAGTTCCTAAACTCTCAAGTCCACGACGAAATTCAAAGGACCAGCCGTTGCCCAGTGCGCGACTCATCAGCACAACTCTCGTTTCGCAGAAACTGAAGACGGCACCGGCGATAACTCACATGGTACGGTACGAGGAGTTTGACCAGCCATGGTACTAGTATTCCACCAATATTCCTGATGTAAAGCAAGTCAGTAACAATCCTCGTATAGCGCCATTTCGTCATATATACACCTCAAGGAACTTTTCTTACCGTTGTCCCATTGAAAAGTCAATTAGGAGTCGATTGGCATCAGCGAAAAAATTTTCGGCGATGAAGGGGAGGAGCTATGTTTAGTACTTGTCCAAAAGCAATGGGATTGTGAGCGTGGTTTTCCGCGCACTAGATAATATAATCAGAGGTACTTGGATTATCTCAAAGATTGGCCATAGCTTCGTCTCCTGATACCCGAAAATATTTTACTAATTACAATCGATTCCAAATTGAGTTCTGGGCTGTGTAGCAAGGACAAGACGAAGTTTATGTCCAGATGTACGCCGGGTTTCACTATACGAGAATCGCTATTGTTTAGCTCAGCTAAGCCATAAAGGGCGTGACTCACAAGGGAATCCCCTACTCTCCGATACAAAATCTTTCCCATCTGTCTCTGTTGTAGTATGCACTGGAAGTTCATTGCTGATTTGTTCACTGAGAAAAGTTTCCGAAAACTAAATCTTCTCATTTTTAGGAATTAAAAACTGTCAAACCCAATTATAGACGGCGCTACTCATTCAACAATAATTTAGTCAATTGATTGTTCGATTTAAACGTTTATAACTATTTTAACTATTTTAATAAAACCATCAATCGAGAAACCAATTGCATTTAAATAATATGGCATGAGCAGCGCCATCTATAATCATGTTTGACAGTTTTTATTTTCCTAAGAATTTGAAGACTGGTTGACGCACATTTTCTCAGCCTCGCAGAATTTTCCCAGCAGACAGAAATGGGAAAACTTCTTATCGGATAGTGGCTGGATTCCTTTGTCAGTATATGTACCGTAATCGTCGTAGCGAGAATCCTGGGAGGCAGTTACGGATTTTTAACACATTATTTCTCTGTTCGATGGGTTTCAGTTCATGCAGTTTGGTCAATTTCTGGTGAGTGCTCTACAGTTCTCGCAACATAATAAACTGATTATAGTGCATCCAAGCTACAAAAAAAGATACAGCTGTATTTTTAGGATCATGATATTACGGTGAGCAACTGAGACGTCCTGAGTGATCGATCATGATTGCGGAATTTCAGATGTCGCTCGCAATTTTTGCAAGTAGTCAACTCCAAGAGCGGCAAAAGACGCTAGATGCTGTCTGGCAGACGGAAACGAGATCCACGCCGAGTGCTACGGTACGCCCGTAAAGACCTACAGATAGTGTTAGCACGGTTCGGTTGCAAACGCGCATAATTTCTGTCAATCAACCAATCAACCACCTAACGCAATGAACTGCCGCCAGTAGGTGTATATACCTATGTATATACCGGTATAGGTAGATGAAAGATTGGATGGTTATTTCAACATTTTCTCCGTCGCTATGTATTCTTAGTTTATTCACCAGTTGAAGAAAAAGCAAACTCGCTCCGCGAATTCACAGGCGGTATGAGATAATTTTTACACGAAGCGTCCATCTTTTATTTTGGACTTCTTTTTGTATTTTCGTACTTTTAGGTCGTTTGGTAGTACTGACACCTTTTCCGGATGACCCGCATTATACCCTTCTCCCTGGTGGAGATAAAAAAGCTGCTCCATGCGCCGATTTCACGGAAAATAAGAGGTGCTTCATTGCTGGTGCGTATAGACATAAATACATCCATACATACATAGAGATAGACAGACAGACAGACAGACAGACAGACAGACAGACAGACAGACAAGCTGACAAAGCGGAATACAAACATACCAGTTGAAAGACAGACATGCAGCATAATAGACCACCGGGGAGTAAGTGACCATTTTGCATCATTCTCATCTCTTACAAAACACTATTCTTGGGGGATGATCGCTGCAACGTACAGGTTAGCAGTAAAAACTTCTGCTGTCATTTCAACAATGGATTTTCAAAAATTTCAGGATCGCTACGTCGCAGATAGGACTCCAATCAATGCACACAGCATTTTTACGATACCACAATTTTCTCGCTGACCAACTCGCTAAACTCAACGGCGATTGGGATGATGAGAAGCTGTACCAGGAAGCCAGAGCCATCGTCGCAGCTCAATTGCAGCAAGTAACATATAAGGTTAGTTCCAGGCATGATGCATCGACTTCATCTAACTACTGTACCAGTTACCGTTGGCTGTTGTCTAATCTACATCTACTGTTCAAGGAATGGCTTCCCATTCTCGTTGGGGAAGCGACAAAGAAAGCGAAGAGGTTGACGGTGCGGAAAAATGGTCGCTTTACGGGCTATGACGTCACAACAGATCCCAGTAAGTAATTCAAGAGAACTTATTTAAACTCACATATTATCGAATACCATTGTCCGACGGTATCTCCCTCTTGCGTTATTTTTTAGCTCTCACCAATGAGTTCGCCGCAGCAGCCTTCCGAGTCGGTCATGCAATGGTGAGTAGCAGCTTCTCCCAAATGACTGCGGATTTCGGAGCGCTGGAGAAGATCAAGTTGGGCGACACTTTCTTCCGGGGGAATCGTGTTTACGACAAGGGGACCGTTGAAAATGTTTTGCGGGGGCTGACGGGACAAAGCGGAAAAATGGTTGAAAGTAGCGTCACCGCGGAGCTGGCCGGGCGTCTTTTTAATACTCCAAAAAAGCCAGAGCGAGGATTCGATTTGGTCAGTTTGAATATTCAACGTGGTCGGGACCACGGATTGCCGGGTTATATGAAGTGGAGGACGCAGTGTAAGCTAACGACAGCCAACACTTTTGACGAACTGAAAGACCTAAAGATATTACCGGACGATCTAGTAGAGAAGCTTACTACACTCTACGAGTAAGTTATGTGTTTTTTTAGCCTGTCTGTGTCTGTTTGTCTGTCTCCCTGTCTCCCTGTTTGTCTGTCTGTCTTTCTGTCTGTCTGTCTGTCTGCCTGTCTGTCTGTCTGTCTGTCTGTCCGTTTTTCTGCCTGTCTGCCTGCCTGCATGCATGCCTCTCTGTTGTTCTCTCTTGCCCGCCATTTCTTTTCCACTCTGTTTTGGTCGGAGTAATTAATTCAGCTGTTAGCAACCTTTGTGAAAAGGTCCGTCGAAGACATTGACCTTTTCCCGGCGGGGATTGCTGAGATACCCGAGGACGGCAGTATGATCGGGCCGACCTTTTCCTGCATAATCACGGAGCAATTCCAGCGACTTCGGTCGGGCGACCGATTTCGGTCGGGCGACCGATTCTGGTATGAGAACGACAATGCCCTCCCGTCTCGACTCACGGATGGTAAGCTCGTACATGGATTGAATCAGGTCTTCTTTTGGGTGTTGTCTTGACGATATTCCTTTCATGTTGTCGTTCAGGCCAGTTAGCCTCCATTAGACAGACCACTATCGCTAGCATACTCTGCCAATCCCAGTCCGGCATCGAGTCTGTTCAGAAGTGTGTCTTTGAAGCAGTTTCAGATACGTAAGTTTACAGCTGTCACTTCCTATAATACGCCCATATAAATAACATAATATACATACTGTATATAACGGGAGATTTTCTCCAGAAATCCGCGAGTGGCCTGTTCGGACATATCACCATTAAACCTGGACCCCTGGATAGGCATATAGGCACCATTGTACTACCTGTTAGTATACCATGTGTTCCCTTGTCTTTCGACTTGTACGAACTAGACCTTACCATAAAACTCAAGTTTTTATTCAGACGTGAGTAAATGTTCAATTATGTACTAGTATTGTACGATTGATTAATTGATTGATTGAAAAATTATATGCGCTGGCGGGCCTTATAGAAGACCGAATTCTAAACGACTGCGATGCAAACCAGGTACCATGCGGAGCTCATAATTTAGCGCTTACTAATCGACGAAATATGCCGACAATTCCAGACAAGTCTCCACAGTCTGTCTTTGAAAATTCTGCTGATGTATGCCGGAAGGCTTGAACCGCTTGCCTTAAAGTTAATTGTCTACCTGCCTATTGCCTACCTACCTGCAATACATATTTCACACAACATTAATCATTTATGGTGTAGAATCAGATCCAGAGGCATGCGACAAAAGCTTGACCACGAAAGTGACGAAGCAGACAAACGGGTCTAATCCGTGTCTGATCTAGATTCAGTTTTCCCCTTACGCCGTCTTACATAACTTAATTGCGATAAGTTACGAGGGCAGGCAGCACCCCAAGAAATACCTAGCTTTCACAGAAGAATCTCAAAAAATGTACTGTTTTCTTTTAACTTTTGTTTTCGGTTTATTCTTACGTTTTTGACCAGTCACTTGCCCCGACAAAAATGCAAGGCACCGTGATTGTCCTGGCTACCATTTTTGGGGTCGCTTATGCCGGCAATGTCAACGGAAATCAGCAGCCCAAGCTGTGGGACGCCCTGTCCATGCTGCGCGGGAAGACCGCCCTGACCGCGGAGGAGATTCAGGCGGTCGTCCCAAACGCCGTGGCCGGCACGGACTATCCCAATCTTTTGGTCATCCCCACGCCACGGACTATTCAGTGCGATACGAACAAGCCGGGATTTTACGCGGACTCCTCGGCGCAGGGACGGTGCCAGGTTTACGATCGCTGCGATATTAACGGCCGGCTGACCAGCTACCTTTGTCCCGCCGCCACTGTAAGTGTCCTTCATGATATGGTTTTTTTATATAACGTTTAAAATAACTTCTGCTGATTCTGTTAAATAAATAATAAGCATTCTCTTAGACTTTCTTTAAGAAGAATATGATCGATTTGCAGACACCCACTGCTCTATATCTAAGCACATTTTTTACCCGGTCCTAGTCAAGATCAATTTGCAGTATGCATTAGCGTCAGTTAAATATTTTCTTCAGAGGTGAAGGGGCGTAGTTAGAGAAACTGACTGAAGAGGGCTGAATTTTGACGGCGTTTGTAGCCTCTCCGGCTTACTTGGGGCTATTTTTAGAGACAGGTTTCAAAACGTCTCCAATTTTTTTTAATTTGTTCAATACTAACGATGACTTAAAAAGTTTATTTCATCGGCGAATCTTTGAGAACTTTTTTCAAGAATTCCGAAGTTTCGAAAACACTGGACTATTCCGTTTTGCTTGATCTTCACTGTAAAAATGGCGATTTATCGAAATGCACAAAATATAATTATTTTGCTGCTGCCCCATTTTAAAGTTAATTGGGAATCCATTGGCACTATGCAAATATTTTTCGGACATCAGAGGGCGGAGATACATGCCAACACTGGAAAGCTTCACTGGATTTTTTGTTCCTTTTTGAAAACTGTTCATTGCTCCGCCCCCCCCCTTATCTTCTAAAATATTTGGTTGAGACTCACCCATTTTAAATGAAATTTGAAATAAAATAGTGTCAAAACAATTTTCGAAGTGCATTTCGAAGAATCGCCATTGTTACAATGAAAATTAAGCAAAACGGAATATTCCAGTGCTTTCGTAACTTCGAAAACTCGTAAAAAAAACGTTTTCGGAAATGCGCATATGAAATAGAAAACGTAAATCATCATTAATATTGAACAAATTTAGAAAAAAAATTGGAGACGTTTTGAAATCCGTCTCTGAAAATTGCCGCAAGTTAGGCTACAAGCCCCACCCCCCTTTTCCTTGCCTCGTTTTTTTCCCTGTTACTTTTACGAGTGCTGACCAAGATCCCTTTGCGCCACAATAACAGTTTTGATGCTTTAGGAAAGTCCAAATGTTCCTCAATTTTTTAATGTAAAAACTCCGAGATTTGGCCATTGGTCGAGCAGTAGTAAATGTTGTGGCGATAACCCTGATATAAAAATAAAAGTGGGATTTTTGGTTCTTACGCGTAGCTCGCTCGGGCAATGTCCAATAATTAGGGCGTGCCCTCTTTTGTTATGCGGAAACAATGTGAATCCTTAAAAACAATCCGCATTTTATCGAGCTAGAAGACGTCGTTCAACATCGAAAACAGGGGGGGGGGGCAAAAAGGGGAAGAGGAGGTGGACTAGTGGCTGAGCCTTGCTCCTTACAGAGACAATTTTCAAATTGTAATCATGTAAACCTATGGCCAAATCGAAGGAACCAGACATTGTCGCAATAAATTACGCATTTCTTTGCAAGGAACCTCTTTTGATTCTTGTTAAGTAATAGCTTTTTGGTTTCCAGCTCTTCAATCAAATTACCCTGGGTGAGTCCTTGCATTTCCGACGGATCAGTCTACGCTCCTACGCTCTGTAGTTTTGTAGTGAATCAAAACGGGTCGTTCGCAATTTTGTCTGGTGCAAAAAAAAACTTTTTTTCTCAAAGCTCAACGAGACGTTCGACCATATATAGACATTGTAAACCGGTTCTGTCTAAATCATCATATTGAGCTGAATGACCGGTTTTGTTTTACAACGTCTCATAGAAATGTGATGATTTGACGATTACCGTATGATCTGTTTATAATTTTGTATATATACAGTATATAGTATATATAGTATATATAGTATATGCGGCACATCGTACTTCCAGCTAATTGGTCTTTCAATTAATTTGTAGTTTGCGACTGGTTTTTCAATGTTGACTGCTCCCAGTCGAGCCAATTTGCCGACTACTCTAACAGTCGTCTCTATCAAGGCAAAGATGTTGTTTTCTTGGTGAGTAACAAACGACTGTAATTGTGAAAAGCGCTATTTAGAAAATCAGTTCGTGGTTGCACATCGTTTTCTTTATTTTTCAATCGCTAATTGGTTTTTTCTTCTGCAGGATACTCCCCCGGAAGGTAATCAAGCGTCATCTCCCACAATTATTTAGTGGGTCATGTAATATTTACTATCATCACCGCCATAAGCAAATTTTAAATAATTTTCACCATTAGCAATTTTTTCGTTCTTAATTAGTATTTTGCTTGAGAGATTAGTTAAACATTCTTTCCGTAAAAAAATTTACTTATCTGAATAATAATATAATATAATATTAATCAAGAAAATTTGTCAGTTCAGGTGAATAACGGTTGTAAAAAGAGATTTCAAAACTTCATTCAATTTTGAATTTTTATTCATAGTTTTAATTTCATTTTTCAAGTAAAGAAGAATCTGTACGTTAAATTAAAAACTATACATAATATTTTTAAAATAATTTTTGCCTATTTGGAAAACAATAATGAATTAAGATTAAGGGAACGCAGTTTGCGCAAAGGTGAGTACTCAAGTCTCTTAACTGGCATTGCATCTGGGTCCCTACTCCCCACAGGCATTACACCTTTCGTTTTCGTGGCTCGAGCGCTATGCACTCCAATTTCCGATTAATTAGAAAAATTCTGTAATACTTCTGTAATCAATTGGTCGTAGATGGGCAAAAAAAGCAGCCACATACCATGAAATACTGTGAACAATCACTTATTTCCCGTGGTGAAGTCTGCCTTGTTACGCGAACAAAAGAGCCTAGGCTTGCCTAAGCTTATCAAGGCATCAACTACAGCCCCCGACCACCGATCTGTTCACTTTCTGGGAAGACATCAATTTTTTATGCTTACCGGTATCGACAACTGTTGTGTCATTGTCCTTCGATTGCGCGGGGTTCTCTCCCAGAAACCGGTATATCCATTACATGTGCACTGTATACCGCGAACTGTGCTTACTAAACAAAATGTCCTACAGTAATAACGGCTTCTACTAATACATATTAGCAAAGACAGGCAGACCTAGAGACGAGAGAGAGACAGAAAGAGAAAGAGAGAGAGAGAGAATTCCTGACACCTGGAGCATTGTTCTACGTGGTAACTTCATTTAGTTTCCGGCCACTATTGGTAGGTTAAAGATACTACTGTGCTTGTGCTACACAATACCTTTCAGCACTAATTATTTTAACACACAAATAGTCGAACAAATCAAAACCTCCTTCCTTCAAATATTAATACAACATACAAGATGACCCGTACCATGGGACTTCTTGGTCCGGCACTCCTAATTGTAATGATTACCGGTAAGAGCATTTAAGAACCTTTATTCCACGTTTTCACTAAGAAGCCGGTCTATTGTAATTTTCCTAACTACATTTTTAACTGGTGATAGCAAATTATTTGTTAAAGTAGCAGACAAAAAATTGCAAAACAACAAGTAATGTTTTAAAAGAAAAGCAATTAATACCTGATATTATTATTATATTTAATCAGTTTCAAAACTTACTTATTTATATTTTTATATATTTAATTTAAATATTACTTTTGTAAGACACTTTATTATAATGCATACCTGTACCTTATTTAAATGCTTCTCTGCACAATGTTGAAATTTGCAATATCAGTATGAAACGAGTACAATATATGCTTTATACACAGTATATAAACCAGTATAATTTTTTCAATATAATTTTTAGGCGGAGATTCGTTCGGGCCTCTGCAGAAGATTGTGAAGCAAACGATCACCCAGGTTCAAACCTTCAAAACGAACATCAGGACGGGCATCATCACCACGACCTTTCAGAATTCGACGTACTTCTCTTCATCGACCTACAACAACAACTGGCCCGGCTGGAAGGGCGCGTCTGACAGCCTGAACAAGCAGCTGTTGGACAGTATGAAGAATGAAGTCAAGCGTGGCGGTCCGTCAAAGCCGGTTGAGGTGCCGGCCACCAATCTCGCAGACGCATTTCGCGATGCCGGAATGGCTGCCATTAAGCAATCGCAAAGGACAGACTTGGACACCCTGGAGGATGACTCAACTGGCGGGATGGCCAACGCCTTTGCAACGACTCGGGAGGAGTCGCGGCTCATTGCGGAGGACGCCAACACGCTGGAGGAATTTAGTGACACTCTTGCCCGGACCACGTAAGTGTCGGAAATTTAAAGCAAATCTTGTGAAGTATATGTCTGTGTCTGTGTCTGTGTCTGTGTCTGTGTCTGTGTCTGTGTCTGTGTCTGTGCCTGTGTCTATACGAATGCGCATGTGCCCTTGTCATTTCTTGTGCCTGCGCCTGTTTGTATGTGTCTGAAATGATGTTTGCGTATGTGTTTACATTCATTTCCGCATCGGATTTGATAGTTGCTTTTGTCTGTTTCCGTAAGGTTGCCTCTTTCTCTCTACTGTGTACTGTCTATCTATTACGGTGCCTGGGCTAAACTTGCCTACAATCGTTGTCCGATACCTTCATCAGGGCATTTTTAGAGTCTAAATGTACAAAGCCTTCATGCTAAAACTTACGTAATGACCGGAAATTCTGCAGGCTGCAAGGTCTGACACCGAAAGCGGCCGGCAGAACCCTAGCCAAATTAACGTTGCCGGAGGATCTGCATGCCCTATTGCCGTCGCAGCAAAGCAAGGGTAGCAGACCCCCGGTCTGCGACACAATCCTGCAAGGCAATCAGGAAAAGTAAGAATGTGATCACGAATATATTCTACGTTCGAGCATCTGCGTCTTCTATATTGACTTCCTTAAAATTTCAGACCGGTAGTTCCAATTGCAGACTGGCAGAATGCCGCGATCCGACCGGAGTGTGCGAAAACCAAGTACCGAAACTACACAGGATATTGCAATAACGTCGCCTTCCCCGATCGCGGATCCGAGTCGACCGTCTTTCTGCGCCGTCTCGAGCCTGAATATTCGCCCAGTAAGACAACTTTAAATAGGGATGGCATAAATCATAATTTGAGAACTTTGAACTTCCCTAAACGGACCCAGAATATTAACTAGTTTTTTCAGTTGTTAATCTTTAGTTTAGTGTTACTTTGTTACGGTATTATAAACATTTCAGTTTGGGCATTGCAAAATATAGTTAATTAAAATCAGTTTTAATGGTAATATTTTGTGATCAATTTTTTTGATTTTCCTTGGAAATTAAAACTTAAAAATATGAGTTATTGAATAATTTCGTTCTATGTTGTTTACTTTTGCCATCGATGGTTCTGCACATTGATTGATTGTTATATATACCGGAAGTCTATTTGGGAACAGTTTTATACATACTTGTTTGTTATAGCGCCCAAGCGATCTAGCCCTAGACAGAGTGTTCTGGAGGCGCCGCTGCCCGGTGCACGAGACGTCAGTACTTTACTGGTCAAGGTGGAAGTCAACCCCAATCCGGAACTCACCGAGATGGTACCGAGACTCATCATCCAAACTTCCCATACAAAATGCCGCAAATTTTGAATACGAGATTATTTAACTTATTTTCTTTTACAGTTCATGCAATTCGGTCAATTTTTGGTGAGTCCGACTCAGCAGTTAACATCTTTCTAAGTATTCCAAAAGAACCGGAAATACAATTATTTGTAGTAAATGATCGATTCATCGCTCGAATTTGAAAGAAACAATTTTTAATAAAAAGCAATTGCTTAATCACTCGTTCTTCTTTTTAGGATCACGATCTCACGGTAATGCTAATGAATGGATCGAATTAATAAAAAAATAAATCTAACCAATACTCATACATCTAGTCCACACCAAGGGCGGAGGATAAGGACGGGAAAACGCCCAAATGCTGCGGCGTGAGCAAGGACAAAATGCACGCGGAATGCTTTCGTAAGGCGATCAGCTGTGGCGGAGTTACTACTTCAGCCCACGCCCATTCTAGCGCGTCCACTCGTAGACTTAATATGTGTGGGTGCATGGTTTGGGTGTGGGCGGAAGAAGTGATTTCCGCCACAGCTGTACATACATTCCAAATGATCAAACAGACGACCTAACTTAAGTCCATTTTCGGAGGGGGGATTTCAACATTTCTCAATTGTTTTTAAATGAGTTCAATTTCAATGATGATAAATATAATTTATTTCATTGCCAAATCTCAGAATCTTTTTTTTCGAAATTTCAAAGTTGGGAATACACTGGATGATTCCATTTTTCTGGAGTTCCACAGTACAAGTGGCGTTTTCGAAATGCAATAAATATTAGTTTAACATTATCCCATTCCATATTTGATTGGGAACCGATTGGCATTAACAAAATATTTTTCGGAAGTGAGGGGGCAGAGCTATAGGCAGTTTTGTAAAAGGGTTGACAATTCTGGCGAAGCTTTCCAGACTTGTCGTATAGCTCCGCACCCCCCCCCCTGTTGCAACAAAATATTTGGCTGATGCAAATCAATTCCAAATTTAAATTTGAGATGGGTCAGTGTCAAAATATTTGTATTTATTGCATCCCGATAAAATCGTTATTTTTACAGTGAAAATCAAGAAAATGGAATCTCTCAGTGTTATCGCCAAAACAGATTTCGGAGATTTACTGATGAAATAAATTTTATGACTCATCAATAAAATTGAGCTTATTCTAAACGAAATGGTGGCGTTTTGAAATCCCCTTCTGAAGATCGCTCAGAATTATTTCAAGTAAGTCTGCTTGATTTGTCTTGATTTATCTTTTTCACTGTAGCCATTGACCTTCCGGCTGATGATGTGCATTACAGCCAGTAAGTAAATTCCATATGGAGTCTCTCGTCGGTCAGGAGGAGCACATCCTGTCATCGAGGTGCATGCGCAGCGGACTTTGTAACAAGAATTTTAAATTAGACATTCTCTTCAGATTCCACCAGACGTGCTTGGAGTTCGTGAGGAGCCTGCCTGGTATTACCGGCTCTTGCCAACTAGGCTATCGCGAGCAGATGAACCAACAGACTGCCTATATCGACGGCAGTCAGGGTGAGTGGGGGGAGGGCACGTACCGGTGGTAATGAGCGTTCCAACTGAGCATATAACTAAATTGTTGTGCCTTTCGCAACACATTGCAGTGTATGGAGCAACAGAAAAGATAGCTCTCGGACTGCGCGAGATGGACGGCGGTATGAGCCATACGATTTAACGCTTGGAGTAAAAGCAAATCAGATGTTTGTACGTCGACTAAATGGGCTGCCCGCACATTTACTACTGACAGGGCGCTTGAAGGTGGCCTTTCCGTTTCCGGAGGACGCTAAATACGCCCTTCTACCGGGAGCCGATCTAAAGAGTGGTCCGTGCCTGGACTTTGCAGAGGACAAAAAGTGCCTTGATGCAGGTAAGACAAAACCGAACTAGCAAAGAGGAGGCACACAGACAGACAAACAGATAGACAGACAGACATGCAGATAGACAGACAAACAGATCTTCAGATATTCAGAAATACAAGGGCGCATGCGGGCGGGAAATTAGAGGATCAGGCACATTTTTATTCACTTTTCAGGAGACGGTAGATGCAACGTCCACGTGAGTTGCTTTTTGCAACCGACAAACGGCTTTGTGTTCTCCTCGTTCGATCAGAACCGAATATTGTTCGCTCCTTAGATCGGGCTTCAATCTATGCACACAGTATTTGTGCGGTACCACAATCACCTAGTCGAACAGCTCGGTCGGATAAACGGGGCGTGGGACGACGAGAAGCTCTACCAAGAAGCAAGAGCCATCGTTGCCGCCCAGCTCCAACATATCACCTACAAGGTATGACGAACCTAAGCAGTACTTTATCAAACATCAACTTTGTTCTTGACATCTTGCAGGAGTGGCTTCCCATCTTGGTGGGCGAGACAAAAATGAAGGAAAAGGGGCTGGCTCTTCTCAGTAACGGCCGCTATAAAGGCTACAACGTTTCCGCTGACGCCAGTATGATTTTTAATCTTCTTTAGCTTGTTTTTAAAAGAATTTGTTTAAAATGTTTGTTCATAAATTTTAATGTCTAATTCACAAAATACTAAAAGTGTGTATTCCAGGTCTTACCAATGAGTTCTCCGGAGCAGCTTTTCGATTCGGTCACGCCATGGTTAGCGGTCACATCTTCCAAATGTCTACGGAATTCCAACAGCTCGGAAGCCTCAAAATGGGCGACACCTTCTTCCGCAGCAATCGGCTGTACGAGAAGGGCACAATTGAGGCGGTCCTCCGTGGGCTGACCGGTCAGCCCGGTAAGCGGATGGGCAACAGTATCACACCTGAGCTGGGGCAACGCATGTTCAACTCGCCCAAGTCCCCGCAACAGGGATTGGATTTGATTAGTCTAAACATTCAGCGTGGACGGGATCACGGGTTGCCCGGCTGGATGAAGTGGAGAAGGCTATGTGGCCTGCCGACGGTCGATAGCTTTGATGAGCTGAAGCGGTTGGGAGCGATGCCAAGGGATATTTCTGACAAATTTGCGCTGATATACAAGTGAGTTAGCTAAAATGCTAGAAATGCAATTATTTCTGTCTGTCTGTCTGTCTGTCTGTCTGTCTGTCTGTCTGTCTGTCTGTCTGTCTGTCTGTCTGTCTGTCTGTCTTGCTGTTTATCTTGCTGCCTGCCTGTCTGCGCCTGTCTCTGCTGCCTGCCTGCCTGCCGGCCTGCCTTCCTGGTAATCAGTTAGTCAGTCAGTACCTGTCTCTCTGTCTCTATACCAGTCTTTCATGTTCATGCATCGCCTCTCGAGGTTCCGCAACCGCAAGTTCCCAAATTTAGGTCGATCGAAGACATTGACCTGTATCCGGCGGGAATTGCGGAAACGGCCACGGACGGCGGCGTTATCGGACCGACGTTTTCGTGCATCATTACCGAGCAGTTTGCGCGACTCCGATCGGGCGATCGTTTTTGGTATGAAAACGACGTGAAGATGCCGTCACGTCTGACCGACGGTAAGGCTGCCTCTTTTCCCCCAACCCACGTCGCCGTATGGTTACCCATACACGTAGAAGAACGCTACGAGAGACTTACCTGATTTTAGCTCAATTGGCTGCAATCCGATCGACTACTCTCGCAACCATATTCTGTCAATCCAATTCGGGTATTGATAAAATCCAGCCGGATGTCTTCAAAAAAGCAGACGAATCAGGGCCGTAAGTGTGCCCTTGCTAACTCAAATATTATATAATTTTACATGCATTTATGTTAATTAAGTAATTATATTACTGACTCGTTTTGCCTGCAGGAATGAGAGATTTTGGTGTTCGATGATACCATCGATCGATGTGACCCCGTGGACTGGCGTTTAAACGCTGAGAAACCAACACCTTCCTCTTTTTGGTTGTTTTTTCTTCTCTTCTTTTCTTGCTGCCTTTATTCACAATAAGTGTGGAGCTACATGCCCTTCCGTTTCTTTGTCAGCCATGAAATATGTCGTCTTGCCTGAGTTTTTGGACTCTTTGTCTGACTAGCTAGCCATTTTCGCAATAGAAAGTGCAGTATGATTAATTAATGCCATGGGCTGCAAGGGCTGGGTGACCGGTTCCTGACTAGACAATTAAAAAAAGGCAGTAAAAGTTTACGGGCACCAGGCAGACTATCCTCGGGGTTTTTAATGATATACAGAACTTGGGTGTGCCAGACATGGCAGTCAGAAAGATACCATTAATTACCGAAACAAAAAAACAACAACCAGCAAACTTTAGAAGCCTGGGTATTTCCTTTTCATCCGCAAAGAATTCTATAACGTCGTATGAGTTTAAACGAAGCAGTCTTGCGTGTCTGTTGAACTGTTTGCCACTCCAAGTTTAATTTTCCACTTCTAGATTCGTTTCCATATATACTTGGTCTGTGTCTTATTATGGGAGGAGGAAGGTTAAAAATGTCCGTCGCCTTGGCCGCCCTGTTGGTTGCCTGCGTTCACTTTGGTACGTTCGAGTTTACTTAAATAGCTAAATTTACCTCACGATTGTCTACTGCTTTAATTAAAAAAACACGTTCTATGTTGTTGACTTGCAGTCCAGGTCCAGGCAGTCCCATCTAAACAGCCTCAAAACTCCCGCGGCCAGCTGGCTCAGCGTTTACAAAGAGCTAAGCCTCCGCAGAGTGTCCCGAAAAACGGTGAGGACACACAAAAGTATTAGGTATTTCATCTAACTTATGGGAAAATGACATATTTTTATTTTGACAATAAAATGCATATCGTTAAAATTGGACAATATTTGGATATTTTCAATACTTAGTAAGTTATTAGGAATATCTATACTCAGATTTGTCATTTTTTATTACAGAGCCGTATTTCATCTGATTTGTGAGAGAAAAGAGATACTTAAATTTTGACAATAAATACATACATAAAAATTTAGCAATATTTTTTATTTTTAATACTCGATAAGTTATCAGGGATATCTTTTATCTATTTATCAATCGTTTTTCGTTAGAGCCAATTTTTGAGCTGCCGCATCGGGGCTGCTTTTATCCCGACGACGCGGCCTTCTACAACGGCACCCAACGGTTCATGGCCAAGGATCTAGACCCGAGCCTGTGCACGTACATCGTGGTGCCGTGCGGGAAAATCACCGAAGATGGCCGGCTGCGCTTGCTTAACAACCGGCGCGATAAAGGTACCTAAAATTAATTAAAATTAAAAAGTATCCAAATGTCCCAGACTAGTTTTGTTATAAAGCATCTCCTTGAAATGTATAGATTTGTTCCGAGATTTGAACCAGTACAAAAAAGACTTTCCGAATCTGAAAATCCTCCTCAGCGTCGGCGGGAAGGAGCGTACAAATCAGCTCAGTGAGATGGGAGATCGAGCAAAGGGCTTGGAGACGCTGGCTTTATCCGCGGTCAAGATGCTGCGTTATTGGAAGGTCGACGGCCTGGACATTTACTGGGACTGGGAGGTGACTTTCCGGATGATGCACCGATCTTTACTTGATTGAGCTCAATCCTTTTCAAAATGAATTTTTTCTTAGGTATCGGCTTTCCGGTCGGACGAAGTGCTAATTCCAACGTTGCTGCAGGTACTCTCCTGCTTTCTCGTTTGACATTGTCACAAGCAGCGTAATGACGCGGTGTCTCTGATTGCTTTCCCCGCAGATACTCCGACAGGTGTTCGACCAAGAAAGTGTGAAAGGCAACAAAGTGCGGCTCATTTTGTCTACCACTCTCCAGGAAGCCTCGCAGACGGCTTCAATAAACGGACCAGTTACCGGAGCGTAAGCCTTCCTTTCTGAAAGATTGTATGTTTTTCGATGACGCAAGACTTGCTGGGGAGCATCCTTATCTGAACGGCCGTCCATCTCCTGTTCTGGGACCTAGTGTCTCTCCGTCTCCACGATACCGCATTCTAGGCTCCGTCACGTATCCGCCGATTTCATTCATTTCTAGACCGCGCTGGCCCTCGACGTGGTCTTCCGTCTTCCGTCTCTTCATCTGTCGTCTCTCTGTGACTCCGTCTCTTCATCTCTCCGTCTGCCGTCTCTCTGTCTCTCCTTCTGCCGTCTCACCGTCTCTCTGTCTTCCGTCTCCCTTCCGACCTTCGGTCGCTCCGTTATTCGGTCGCTCCGTTACTTCTCCCTCGTCTGCTTACTACCCCACGGACCTTCCGCAGACGACCGTTCGTCGTACCACTCGACTGCCTGCTTCCCAGGCCAGTCATCTGTGACACCGTTAATTGTTTGTCGGTTCCTTAGTCTCTTTGGTGCTCCCACTTGTCATCTCTCGGTCCACGTCTAGCCATTTATTTGTTGGAACCGTTGTCACCCCTTTCCGCAATATTCCCTCTTGAGATTGCCGAGCTTCCCTGCTCAACTATGAGTTTTTTAAAGATAAAACGACCCTTTCCTCGACCGAGAAAGCGTCATCGACACTTAAATCTATGGACATTTTTCATTTTATTTTTAAATTTAACTTGTAGTTCGATCTTCTTTAGGGCTGCTGATATTGTTAATGCTGTCTCCTACGATCAAGGCAACACCGCCTTTGCCACGCTGAGTATCGCGCATCATTCACCGCTGTTCGGGGGACCAATGGGAACCCCTTCGAAAGTTAACATGGTACATAATTCGAAGCATTTCTGTGTCTATTTTTTAAGTAACTTGTCCTTCTGTTCATTTTTTAATCATTAGGCAAATGTGATGGAAGAATGGAACCGCGCAGGCATTCCCAAGAGTAAACTAGTAGCGGGAATCCCGATGTACGGCCGCGGATGGCTCCTGGAGAACGCCGACGAGCACTACCTCGGAAATCCCAGCTCGGAGGACGACCTGGAGAGCGCGTACACAAAGTCCCCCGGACAATGGCCGTTCTACGAGATCTGCCAGAGGATTGAGTCGGACAACGCTACCGTCGAGGATGACAAACGTATTGCCGCTTCGTATGCCTACACTGATGCGTGGTGGGTTGGCTACAATAACCAAGTGACCATCCGAGGAAAGGTACGAAGCTCTCTCTCGCACCAATTTAATTACTTTGTCAGACAACCAAAATATCTGAATCTAATTCAAAATGTAACAGTATAAGCATTGTGCGGTTAATTTGTGCTACGATAACCTAATACCCACAAAATACAGTAGAGCAAAAATATTATTTACGGTTTTATATATATATATATTTATAATTTTGACAAAGCTTGTAATTTAGAAAAAAATATGTTTTTATTTTTATGTTTTCGTATTTTTGACAAAGCGTTTCGAGTTAAGAAAAATGTATGTTTGTATGATTTCATGTGAACAGTTAAATATAATTAAGCGTGAACAATACTTTTCGGAGGCGCTGCTCTATGAGACGTTGTTCGACAATTGTAGGTGAAATGGGTGAAAGAAAACGGATTCGGCGGAGTCTACGCGTCCGACGTCTCTCAGGACGATTTCATGGGTGCGTGCGGTGTGAAGAACCCGCTGATGAACTCAATCAAGGAAGAGTCTTCCGGAACCGTCCAAAAGGGACAAGCCTGAAAGGATTACAGTTGATCAGTCAAGCGAGCAAGTTTGTTGTTCGCTTTCTGAAGATCTGCTTGCCCGGTGTCGCTTTCTTTCGTAGCCAATTGCAAACCTTAGTATTCGACTGGCCAGTGTTTATTATTGTGAGTAGTTGCTCCAGCCGCTGATTATCATCTAATTTACCATTATTAATAATAATTATTATGTATTATGTCACAGTGAGATGAGTCATAGGGCAGACTATTAGACCAGTCCGAATGAATAGAAATAGTCAATCTGATCGTTGCGGAACGTCAGTCGAAAAGGTGGAAGATTCCTCATGAAGTGAAGAGTCAATGCTAAAGGTGTCTGCGCACTCCGGAAGGTGAACGGTTTGAATGGAACGTTGACGGTTAGTTAGGAGAATGGACGGTCCATCCGGAATTTTAACGGTTTCTCATTAAGGTTGACGGTCAGTCTGGCAGCTTACGGCTGGTGACCTGACCGGTCAGTCCTTGAACTTGACTATCAGTTCGGAAGCTTGACGCTTGGTTAGAAGATTAGACGTAAATTTGGAAGGTTATTAGTTAGTCCTAAAGGTTTATGGATTAATTGGAAGGTTGACGGTCAGTTCGGAAGATTGACGGTCTGCCCGAGAGGTTGGCAGCTAGTCCGGGAATATGACGGTCAGTCCGAGAGGTTAAGCGTTAGTTCGGCAGGTTTATGCTGGCTGAACTTTCATCCCTCATCCTCGCACCTCACATCTCCAGTCCTTCCCCCCTTTTCGTTCTCTCAGTTTTCATCTTTCATCTGACACACTGCGACTGTTGTAAAATATCCAGGTTAGGCTTGCCCCTTCCCGCGATTATACAGCTGGAACCGAATGTAAATATGTAGCGTAAAATGCTACCCCAGAGTCTTAATTGTAGTCTTGAGTGCGGTATATCTGTCACTCGTGCGACGGTTGCATACGAAGTGGCAAAGCAAACCCACTACCACCCCACGACGGGCACAGACTAACCGTCTAAGGTACCAATCAGAAAGACAAAATTCGTGAAGATGAAGTTAACCTTCAGCGGAAAAAATGTCAACTCATTTTTCCGCAAAGACAGAGCGCCTATTATCCGTCAGACGGCGAGGGAGCCACATACTTGGGAGCGACTTAGGTCTTCGGCGCGACATACGGAGCCGACGCGGTCGTAGCGCTGCGGCGCGACATACGGAGCCGGCGCGGGGTCGTAGCGGGGCTACGGGTTCGGCGCGACATACGGAGCCGGCGCGGGGTCGTAGCGGGGCTGCGGGTTCGGCGCGACATAAGCCGGCTCGGGAGCGGGACCGTAACCGCGACGGTAGCGGGGCGCCGCGTCGTATACCGGGGGAGCGACGTACCGCGGTGCCGGAGGGGCTACGTACTGCGGTGCGGGCGGGTCGACATAGCGCGGTTGCGGCCTGGGCGGGGCTACGTAAGCCCTTTGAGCTGGCTCCTCATATTCCAGGGCCGGAACGGGTTCGTAACCTGTGAAGCGCCAAAAAAATAAAGAATTATATCAGCTCAATATGTTAACATAGAAAAGAACTAAATATATCATCCTATAATAAATATTTTAAATATGTGAAAGATGTTTTTATTATTTAAAATATGTATATAAAGGTTACTATTGCTATATGAAATATATAAAAGTTTCTGTTTAGAAAAAGAAGGAACTATATCATGACTATATAATAGCTAAAATTAAGAACTAAATATATTATATTGTTATTTGAAACATATTTATTTTATGTAATAAATATTATTATTAGGTTAAGGAGCATTTGTGAGAAGGCAAAAAAGAAAGAATCATATCAGGTCATTATATAGGCATAGACGAAGAACTAATTATACTATACCTATATTATATACAAAAAAATATATAAATAAGATGTTATTATTAAGTAAAATACGTAAATGAAATTTATTACTAGTATATGAAGTATATAAAAATTATTTAAAAAGAGAAAGTATTATCATTTTTATATAATAGCTAAGACAAAGAACTAAGGAAGGACCGAGGGTCGGTAATTTACTTGTAGGGCAAAAACCCCAACCTTAAAATTGTGGCCGTACAGTATATTATTTAATTTATAAACAATTAATTTGTTATAAAAGTTTAATAAATACTAACAGAGACTATATATTATTACCTCCATAAACGCCGCACACACAAGCCAACAGGGCGACGAGGCAGACAGTCTGCATGGCAAAGCTGAAAGGAGAAAAGGGAGAGAAGGGAGAAAAAGAGAAATATCGTGAAATGAAACAGACTGCGAAATCAAACGAATTTTATATGCTCTTCGTATCATCAATTATTTTCGTGCTAGAAAACTAATGGTCAAGGTAGTTAAGGTAAAGACAGGTTTACCAATCAAAAACGGCGGCGCAGCTTCTTCGCCCATCTAGATTTGAGCGAGAGTCCGCGGCCAGTCTAGTCGTTTCCGTCGGCTGTCCGCCGGGCGACACCATCCTCGGGCAATCTTAATTAACAGTTGTAGCTACTTTTAATCGGCGGATTATGTAACTTTTACAGACAACCCTGACATCGCAACGGTTTCCCCTTTCTTTCTGAACATGCTTTCACAATGTGTCCCATATCCAGCCGCATCGTCTCGGACGGAATAAATTCCACCGCTTTTTTAACTGGGCGCCGATTAGACGGCCACAAACCCGTTTTCAGGGAGCCTCGTGGTCTCTAACTAGCCATTAATTATTTCATCAAATTTCGACAATAACGAGCAGGTGAATTTAGAATGTTTTTAGATACTCCGTTAACTGTACAAAGCATCGATGAAAGTGGAGGGGGCAACATCGAAAAGACAGACAAAATCATGGCACTGAATTTCTGATTATGTTTTATGAATGCTTTTATACATTATCACTGAAAGGGGTAGGAATCTGAAGAAGAAGAAGATGAAACGCTTTTTGCATGCTTTTATATGCTCTGCATTATTGCAGTTAAATGCATCACTGATTATAAAAGAAAGTTTTTTCATTTTGTGGTACGTCTGTAAAAGAAAGCCTAATATTAGCGAAAGCGTTCATGGAGAATAGAAAGAAATTAATGTTGCCTCAAAGAATGTAAAATGTTTCTTAGTTTTCTAATTCGAATACCGTAGCTCCATCCTGTAGTATGAAACCGAATGAAAAACTTAAGTTAAACGTTGGTGTCGCTTCATCCCTTAAACCTACGTAGTTGCGTAATCCCATTTTTGTACTGTATTTTCGCGTTAGACAGGGACAGTCGTACTGGAGTGGAACGTGTGCACGGCTGTGTGCACCGTACACACAGCACAAGCGCCGCTTGGCCGATTAAACGTTCCACAGCTCGTAGGCTGTCCCTGTCTAACGCGAAAATACAGTACAATTTAATACCAAAAATTGAGAGAAATACCCATATTTTTACTTTTATTTTTTCACGTCATGCCTAAAATGATGGTTTGTAAATCAGTCAAAATTAATTGGTTTTACTTTGCTTTAACAGTCTTGGAGCCACACAACAAATCAGTGATAATCATCGTAAAATAAAATAAAAACTTTCTCACGGGCTTTACCGGTGATGAATATTTTTAAATTTATCATCAATAAAGTTGTAAATGAAAAAAATATTCCATCTGATTCAGAATTCGGCACTTGAATACTGTGGTATTGCAATCTAATGATCAGTTGGGACTTCAGACCGTGCATAGAATCTGACTCCGTCATCATAACAACCTCGCTGCGACAATGGGTTCGCTTAATCCCGACTGGTCAGATGAGATCATCTACCAGGAAGTGCGAGCCATTGTGACTGCACAGCTGTAACATATCACTTACAACGTGAGATCCCATTTTCAGATCTATGTCTCAGTGTCTCGCTTAATACAATTCCCTCCAGAAATGGCTGCCGATTTTGCTGGCTGACGCAGACCTCACAAAATGGAATCTGAAACTCCACCGTATGGGTCGATTCGCCAAATTCAAGCGACCATTCAGGTCCCGCTGAAGAGTACTTTCTACTGATACTCAATACTGATAAGCTTCACGATGAGCCGTATGTGATAGTGGAAGTTGTTCGAGTGATGACCGAACAGAAGGGCAAGCAGGTCGACAGTAGTATGACCCAACAGCTAGCGGCCCAACTGTTCTCGGATCAAGAAAAGGCATTCGGCCAGGATCTGGTTAGTCTAAACATTCAACGAGGTCGCAGTCATGGCTTGCCGAATTACATGGAATGGCGCAAATGGTGTGGGTTGCCAACAGCTAGCACTTTCCTTCAGCTGACTCGCCTGAACATCCCACCGAAAGAGATGCTTGATAAGCTAAGCCAGGCTTATGAGTAAGCGGGCCAAGCAGGCAGACATATTGATAGGCTGAGACAAACAATTAGACAATCAGACAGTCAGTCAGACAGACAGAGAAACAGACAGACAGAGAGACAGTATAATACACAATACAGTATGACACACAATACACAATATTACCTCGTATTTATTTACCCATACGAGGTAAAAGTTCCGATGCCGCACAAGTTTGGAATCAGAAACAAAAGCACGGTTCACATCAATGGCAGTTTGATTCGTGAAATCTACGTCGTCACAATATCCGATTTTTTATATAATTTAATGAATGACCTTGAAAGAAACACCTAATTTTTTTAATATCATACACGCCTAACACTATATTTTTCATGCGCCGGTTGCAGAGAGTTATATAATAAAAACTATTGATTAAAAAATGCCACACCATGTGTCAGTGTTGGAATCGTAGACCACCTGGTTTCACTAACTTGTGAGAGAGACGGAGACCGAAAAAAAACATATTTCTTTTTCTCCCCTCCCGGTCATACCATGTGTCGTAACTTGTGGCTATGGCGGCTGCAGCTGCACCTTAATTTCAGCCGCGCAGAAACACTTCCCTGTTCTCTGAAATTGAGCCTTTTAACTCATTACTCATAAGTTTATAAAATAAATAAACTGGTTTATCGACTTAATTAACCAGTGACTGACGAATGCAGTCGCCGACTATTACGACAAATTTCTCGTTTGTCATAAAAAACTGAAACCTTCCCGGTCGGTGCTGTCTGACTACGGTATTCTGCTTGTGTCTCTGCTTAGTTTGATTATTCCTCATTTCCATCCAGCCTGAGTGGAAAATGCGCAAAATCATGACGCTTTGGACGCGTTTGATGAAATCCTTGGGATTCCTCCTGCTTCTACGGAGCGACTCAATTATAGGTAGAAAAAAAATGATATGTGCTTTATGTGAATCATGGATTTGTGTTTTGATATACTATATAATTTATACTATATGCTAGTAAATAAAAATATATTAATAACAATGAACCTTTACAGTTTCTCTTTTGTGTACAATTATAATGCTTATTTCATATATTATAGTCACACTTATATTTCGTTTTTCTTTCACATATATTGTATATTTAATCTACATATACACTGCTATCTTTATCTCTATCTCTATCTCTATCTTTACTATAGAACATGTGCACATATTGTAATGGTACAGTTTTTATCTACTGTATATTAAAGTTTTGTAAATATTTCAATTATCTTTATATATTTTAAATACCAGATTCTTTATATATTTGAACTTGTATATTTTGTATATACCGGTATTTACAGTACACTTGAGTATAATGCATATACAGTATATATGGTACTTTAAACATACAAGAACTATTTTTCACAGAAGCACAACGAGGTCGTCCACAGTTTCAGGCGGCTGGACGGTCAATCAAAAGTTTCTCCAGCAACGAAAACTACTTCCAGACCGTGCCGGAGTACTGGCAGGACCGCAGATACGGCACCGGCTGGCACGGATGGAGTGAGGCCGCCGCCGACCTGGAGCAGCAATTTCAGTCCGCCGGCCACCGCGAATCCGTCAAGGTCGCCCCGATCTTTGTGAGCAAGACATTTTCCGGTGCAACCAAGATCGCACTGGCCGAATTCCGCAAGGACCCACACCGCGAGCCGGAGGAGCAGGGCTCGTCGGACGCGCAGGCTGACGCGTTCAGCGCTACCCAACCGGATGCGCTGCGCAACGCACAGGACGCGCTGGTGCTCGAGAAATTCACATCGGCTTTGTTGAAAGAACCGTAAGACAACTCGCGGCATGCGCTGTAAAGTGTCAGGCATTTTAAATTGATATTTACACATCGGAATATTTGTGTTTTTAGCCGTATATCTAGATTTCAATTTACATTGAATGTTTCGAGATTTAATGTTATTTTATGGAATAGAGGAACGGATTTGAGAATCGAGCTACTTAATTTTACATAGCGCCCATTGCAGGTATCAGAAGTGTAGTTTGGCAATTCCCATGGATTTTAATATAAATATTAATTAAAGATGCACGTTCACCGAAGTGATTTAAAAATAAAATGCATTACTAATAGGTTAAGTCAATCACGGCAGAAATGGTTTCTATCCGAGACTGCACAGGGAAAACAACACTTTCTAACGTTTTCATACTTCCTTACGTTTATCTTCCAAATCTAATGATGCATAAAGCACTTGAGCAATTGTAGACAAAGCACCCTTCTCAAAAGAGGAACAGAATATATTACATAACAGTTACGTCAGATGACTTGACTGTTCGTTTTAGGGTAATCAAGTAACGCGAAATTTTTTTGACAATCAACTGTGGATACAATATCTTGAAGGAAACGTCATTTGACAAACTTCTCATATCATTATTATTATTACCATTTGTATCGTATGTACATATACATTTGTATCTGTATACAAAATTTTTAGTGCATGTATGTAACATTATTTTATATATCTATTTTACATAAGTATATTTTATTGTTTATTTTATTGTTATTATATACTGTGGTGCCACTATTATAACGGTCGGTTTAATGACCTGGACAGCGCACTCGGTCTGTGTGTGCTGGCTGAGCGCCAACTCATGACAGAGGCGAGTTTGACGGAGGCGGGGCTTAACCGATCGCTATAATCGTGGCACTACAGTATATCTTTGTTTGTTGTAGTGTATGTCTATAACATTATTTCATATATACATATATTGTATACGCTATGTTTTGGGTAGGCTTGCATCGTACCCGAAAGACGAACAGGAGGATATCATTGACAAAATGGTCCTCCCGAAGGTCGTGACAAAGCTCATGCCATCTGCTCAGCATGCCGTGGCTGAAGCGAGGGCAGCTGGCGTGACAACCCAGGCTCCGACCGACGGAGAACGCGACCCTCCCTCACCGCCCAATACCTGCGACGTGACCGATAAGTAAGTGTACTTTGCATTTTCGAGGCCTGGAAATTCTTCCTCTTTTGCATTCAGACGTGTGTCATATACAGTACCATATCCTATATTTTGATAGAGCGGTCGTACCGGTCAGCGATTTCCTCATCACCTCACCGGAGCAGCAGGTCTGCGCGAAGAGCAAGTACCGCACCCACTCCGGACGGTGTAACAACATTTGCTTCCCACATCGTGGAGAGAGCAATAGCCTCTTCCAAAGACGACTTAAGCCCGACTATCACGGAATAGGTGCAGTTGCATTGTATGAAGGCTTTCTTAATTAAACTGTGCATCATTATTTTTGGAGAACAGTGAAGTAAATGTATTTATGCTTGGACTCAATATGTAAAAAAGTTACATTTGATATAGATAGATAATACTGTCGCTCAACAGAAAACGGACTTCGACGCAATTCGCGGGGCCAACCGTTGCCCAGTGCCCGTCTCGTGAGCTACACCCTAATAAGTACTACAACTAAGGAGGCACCTACGTGGACCACCATGGTAAGATTATTTTAAAATATCTACTTCCTAACAATGCCCCATCATTGTGAAGTAATATTATGATGAACCGTCTCGGTTTTTGTTATAGTTCACACAGTTCGGGCAGTTCTTGGTACGATTTCATTATAATGTCTCAAAAAATTTGAACTTTGTTTCAGTTTCAATGTCTTTCGTTTCATTTTATGTCTATAGGACCACGATATAACAGTAGGTTCCCTCATGCCGCGAGAGTCTGCACGTTTAAAATATATTATTTTTTAATGTCCTCATCTTAGAATACCCCCAAATCTCCGTCGACAAAATGCTGCGCTAAAGGCGGCAACATCGACCCAAATAATTGTGCAGGTATAGATAGAGACATGATCGACAGCACAACAGGAGTTGAATGCTTGGTCAGCCTGTTCTTAAGCGCACTTAATCGTGAAACATATATATATAGAAATACTATATAATCGTGAAATGTGTAGCTATCGAGGTCCCCCCAGCGGATCCTTTTTACAAGCAGTAAGTTATTGTGTGTATATACGTGTATATACCGGATCTTGAAGAAGTTAATTATTCTGATTACTCATCTAGGTTCCCCGAGGTAAAATGTTTAAATTTCGTGAGGAGCCTGTCGGCTCCTCGACTCGACTGCAGGCTGGGTGCTCGCGAACAGTCCAACCAGCAGACGGCTTACATTGACGGCAGCCAAAGTGAGTTGAGAACAGGGTGTTTTTATCACGGTATACAAGTCTGTTTCCAGTCCTTCTAATTTGATGTTTGGCTGCCGTTTTCAGTTTACGGCTTTGCAGAAAGCAATGCAACCGAAGTCCCCATTAGGTCCTTTAGCAAAGGTAAACCGGCAAGATGATATATTAACAAAACTGTTCTGTATTGTTGGGCTGGGTTACCGACTGCCTTTTATTCTGTTCAGTTCTGATCTATTCTGGTCGCTTTTGTTCTGCCTGCTCTTGTCCTAACTCTTTGTTATTCCACTCTGAGTCATTCTGTTCTGATCTGTTCCAATTAAACCTGCAACAGTACCCTTTTTTGGCTCTGCTCTGTTTTCTGGTAAACCAGATTGTTTTATTTTGTTCTTTTTTGCGATGCTCTATGCGGTTTAATCCTATTCTGTTCTGTTTTGTGTTCTGTTCTGTTCTATGTCCTGTTCTGTTCGGTCCAATTCGGTTCTATTCTGTTCTCTTCCTTCGCGTTCCGTTCCCTTCTCCCCTACTCTGATCTTAACTCAGTATTTGTATTTACTTTGGTATTTTATTCGTTAGGAGAACTGTTAACCTCGACACCCTTTCCGGAACATCCGAACTTCAAAGGCCTTCCCAAACTGGCCAATAACTCGTGCCCGAACGGCGGAGTGAAAACGGGAATTAAACCGTGTTTGTATGCTGGTGAGTATGATGAAGGAAGAAAAGATAGCAAGCAGAAAATAATGATCTCTTTATACCTCAAGGTGATAGACGTTGTAATGTTCAGGTAAAATTCAGCACTCCCCAATCTCTCTCGAAGTGTTACTCTATGTACAGCATTAGTAAATCAGTCTGACTGTCATCTAGTTGGGACTTCAGACCATGCACACAATCTGGCTCCGGCATCATAACAACCTCGCTGCGACAATGGGTTCGCTCAATCCCGACTGGTCGGATGAGATCATCTACGAGGAAGTGCGAGCCATTGTGGCCGCACAGCTGCAACATATCACCTACAATGTGAGATTCCCATTTCCAAATCTATGTCTCAATGTCTTGCTTAATAATTCCCTCCAGGAATGGTTGCCAGTTTTGCTGGCTGACGAAGACCTCACAAAATGGAATCTGAAACTCCAAACCACGGGCCGATTCAACGGATATAATATTTCTTCCGATGCCGGTACGTATTGTGTGAGATAAATACTCATACTGGAAAACCAAAGTTTATTAAATCTGGTAACAACATTTATCGGCAGCATCAGTGATTTTTCGTCCACGTTTTTGAGTTCTTACGTCATATATATATATATATATGTGTATAATTATAAAATAGAATTTCATTTTTTTATTAGAATAATTCTTCTTTTATTGAGTACCGTATACCCCATTTTATTATAAATGGATTTCGCGACAACAATAACAAAAACAAAAATGTCTCTAAGAAACAGTTTTAAAATTTACTGAATTGAAATGAAGAAGATTGACCAGTGTGCTGCAAAATCAATTCTACATTTTCAGGCTTAACGAATGAATTCTCGACTGCTGCCTTTCGCGTGGGTCATACGATGGTCGCCGAATCATTCGCACAGATGGATGGTGATTTTCATGCGACCGGTCAGGTCCCGCTGAAGAGCACTTTCTTCGATACGGATAAGTTTCACGATGAGCAGGATGTGATGGTGGAAGTTGTTCGCGGGATGACCAAACAGAAGGGCAAGCAGGTGGACAGTAGTGTGACTCAACAACTGGCGGGCCATCTATTTGCAGGGAAGGCAAAGTTCGGCCAGGATCTGGTCAGTTTAAACATTCAGCGAGGTCGCGATCACGGCTTGCCGAATTACATGGAATGGCGCAAGTTGTGTGGACTGAAAACAGCAGACACTTTCATGAAGCTGCGTAAGCTGAATATTCTACCGACAGAGATGGTTGATCAGCTGCCCCTAATTTACGAGTAAGGGGTACAGGCAGTCAGACACAGGCAGGCAAACATGCAGATAGAATGACTGACAGACAGATAGACAGACAGACAGACGCAGACAGACAACAGACAGACAGACAGACAGACAGACAGACAGACAGACAGACATGCTGACAGACAAACTGTTACGTTGGTCTTATGTCTGTCAATGTTTTCATTTCAGATCGGTTAAAGACATAGACCTCTACCCTGCCGGGATCGCCGAAATTCAAGGGGAAGGCGGCATCATCGGACCGACATTCAGCTGCATCATTGGTGAGCAATTTCAACGACTACGATCCGCCGATCGGTTTTGGTACGAGAACGATCTCCCACTCCCATCGCGACTAAGTGACGGTACGTTAAAAAAACCTAACTACAGTATACATAGCTGCTATATAGAGCAGCTTGTATCTCTTTTCGATGACATATAGTATATATCGGAGATGACGATGGTATTCATAATTGCACTTAACAATTATGTATTCAACAGATCAACTTAGCGCAATTCGGGAGACTTCCCTCGCCTCCATCCTCTGCAGCACGGTTGAGGGGCTCTCTTCCGTTCAGCCTAAAGTATTCCTGACCGATTCGGCGCGGTAGGTCCTGTGTACAAAGACATATATTAATCGATTGATTCCCATACCGCCACTTTGCACCTGCATTTTTTCCGCATCATTTGCAGGAACCCCCGGAAGGACTGTAGATTTCACCGAACAATCTCACTTGAAGCGTGGAAAGACATGACAGATGATGACGATGATGATAGCCGATAAGGCATCCAGAACGAAGTCCACTGAAATTTTCCCCTTTTTTTATGCACATTTTATGTACCGCCGGCTGCAATGTTAAGGCATTGCTTGCCAACCATTTTCGGTGTTTTAAATGTCAGAGCTAGTCAGTAGCAAGTCCCATATTGTGTAGATCAGCTTAAATACCGAAATATATTTGCCTTAACACTGACCCATTTAGAATTTCAAACGGAATCGATCGGCATTAGCGAAATATTTGTCAAAGATTAGAGGACGGAGCTATGTGTACGTTTCGAAAAGGACTGAGATTTCGTGAGCGCAGACTTCGAAGATTAACACATATCTCCGCCCCCTAATCTCCTCTAACATTTGGCTAATGCAAATCGATTCCCAATTGAATTTTGCTTGGGAAAGAGTTAACAAAAGTTTAATACAATACGTACAAACTTGGAGTCGGAAACGAAAGCACAAGTTCCCTTTAGAAGCAGTTTCGGGAAATCTACATCGTTACACTCTCCGTTTTTTTAATTTAATTTAGTGCATGACTTTGAAGAAAGAAAATATACATAAATATGTAACAAATTACATAAATAAAATTGCTTATTAAAAAATGTTACACCACGTATCGGTGTTGGCATCGTAAAACAATATGTACCCGGACGAGGTAAAAGTTCTGATGCCGCACAAGTTTGGAATCGGAAACAAAAGTAGAGCTCACATCAGTGGCAGTTTGATTCGTGAAATCTACGTCGTTACACTCTCAGTTTTTTATATAATTTAATGAATGACCTTGAAGAAAGAAAACACATACATTTTTAAGTATCATACACGCTAAACACTATATTTTTCATGCGCCGGTTGCAAAGAGTTATATAATAAAAACTGTTGATTGAAAAATGCCACACCATGTATCAGTGTTGGAATCGTAAAATTCGGCAATTTTATAGTAAATAAAACATACATTTGCTGCTCGCCTACATTGGCACCTGGTTTCACTAACTTGTGAGAGAAATGGAGACCGTAAAAAAACATGTTCATATTTCTCCCCGCCTGGTCACACCGTGTGTCATACCTTGTAGCTATGGCGGCTGCGGCTGCACCCTTATTTCCGCCGCGCAGAACCACTTCCCCGTTCTCTGAATTCGAGCCTTTTAACTCACTAATCACAAAATTCTTCTAAATTCATGCCGTCCTTTTCAAGTATATCTTGGATCACATTCAAGTTCACGTTTGCGGATATTTGTAATTCAATTTGACAAGCCTTCACGACCCTATACAGACCAACTTGACGCAATTCGGCAGACTTCCCTCGCCTCCATTCTCTGCAGCATGGTTGAGGGGCTCTTCTTACTTCAGCAGGAAGTATTCCGGACCGTTTCTGCATCCTCCTCATTTGTCCTGTCTGCAAATTCGTATATTAAATTCGCTCGACCACAAAAATGCAACGGAATCTGCATCTCACACATTTTTGCAGAAATCCCCGGATGAACTGCAGCATATTGCGACCAATCTCTTTTAAAGTGTGAAAAGGCATCCAACTGGATCGTGATAGCTGATAAAGCATTCTCAACCAAATGAACTCGATTTCAGTCTTAACTCTTAATATGTAAATTATGTGTACCGCCGGCTTTTGTGTGGGGGTGGGCTTATCCGATGTAATGCATTGCTAACATAAACTTTTTCTGTCTGAACGCTAGTCAGTACTCTGCGTATAAATACGCATTTGATACAAAAATATTGTCATGATTGCGACAGTCCGTCGGGAATTCTTCACGTTCAAATATTCCAAATAATTTTTTCAAAATCTGTGCCTGAAATTATAGCCGAAACCAGTCTGACTCAACTTACTAGGGAAAATGCTCAGAAGAGAACCCAGAATGTTTCCGCTTTACGAGTCTTGAAGAGGCTTAAAATTACGCTGATTTTCACATTTATTTCATCGGTCAGGCTCTAAAAACTTTTTCCTGGCAGAATTTCAAAATTGGGAAAACACTGCAAGATTCCGTTTTACCTGATATTTTTAAAATGTAAAAACTTCAATTTTGGGAATAGTTACATTTAAAGTGTTTAACAGTATTCCTCTTAACGTTCAATTTGAAAGCGATTGGTATCAGCAGAATGGTTTTTTTAGATCAGGGGCGGAGCTACGGGTCATTCTCGAGTCCAACCGGAAACGTCCGAGTGAAAATGAATGACGCGTAGCTCCGCCCTGACTTCCGAAAAAGATTCTGCTAATGCCAATTGATTTCAAGTTACATTTTGAGAGGAATAATCTCAAAATTCTTTAAATTAAAGCATTTCCCAAAATTAGGGTTTTTACGGTGAAAATCAGAGAAAAATGGAACGTTTTTCCAACTTTGAAATTCTGTCAAAAAAAAGTTTTTAGTTCCTGGCCGATGAAAGACATTTTGAAAATTATTGTTATTATTAGCATTAGAAGATTCCGTTTTTCTCTGACTTGAAATCGTTTAAAAAAAGCATAAAGCGGAGTCATTATGGTTTCCCCCTCTGAAAATTGTCCCAAGTCAGACTTGCTAATTTTTCGTAAGGTTGGACTGGGATAAATCCTTCAGGACAGCCATTGCCCTTGCGGCTTGGATCTTTGGGACGAAGATATGGTCGTGATAGAAAGCAGCCACGACGTTGCAACTGATGCCCGCGTCTCCCAGAGCGGCGGAGAAGGCAGCCGTCAATCCTACGGCGGCGAGGGACGAGTGGACGGTTAATGAGATCCAAGCCATCACTTCTCTGGACGGATTCGGAAGATTAAGACGGTCCGCGACGGATTTCTCAAGGATCAGTGTGACGCCTTCCGCTTCTCGGAAAAAACATAGTGCGTCGGTGAGCTCGACGGAGCTGGGATCGTGGACGACGCAGTAGACGTAGTCGCCAACGTGTAGTTCGGGTTTCATGCCGCCCAACAACGCCTGCAGATCCGTTTCTCCAGCCATTACGAGCGCGCAGTTAGCCGAAATAGAGAAAGGCAAAAGTTAAAGATAAACAGACGACGTTTTTATGGAAAATCATCATCGGCTGTTTCTAATCGTAACACATGCAGTTTTGTTTGCACAGGTTTACATGTTACATAAGCGTACGGTATGTATCAGTTGGTGGTGGTGGTGGTGGTGAGATAGGAAACAAGAGTTCGATATAATATCGTCTCGGTTTGACACCCAGCATCACCTACATCTACCGCCTGCTGGCGAATCAGTGTAACTTTTTCTGTCATAATATTAAGTGTAATGGGTAATTATACCAGGATGCATATGTAAAAACGAAACATTTTTGAACCAAGTTTCGCGCAGGTTTTCAGACTTCTGGAAACAGTGTACGATTATTATACCAATAGTATACCATTCTGTGGCATTAACCTTCTGGTTGCCGGGTGTTTTAGGTATACGGGTAGTGCTGGGTCAGCCAAAGTTGGCTTAAATAGGGAAAGTACCTAACTTGTATGGTTAACATGACAAGGGTTCATTTGGCACTTTCCCTGCCCGGTTAGTGCCGTACCGCCAGACGGCGCTGTTGCGCCTCCACACAACAACCTGACAACAGCTGACATTTTGCCAATAGGGAATCAAAACATCTTCCTAGTGAGTTCAATTTTTTCATTCCGCTCTCGATTGCTTGTTTATTTCATTTTCAACTGGATTTCATTGGTATGGTCGTTGGCTAGGACCCTTTTTAATTTCGAAGCCCGGAATTTTTTTTTCAGCACGCACCGCAAGTTAGTATACATGCCATTTATGTTTAAGCCAAGTTTGGCTTAATGAGTTCTCACCACTTCCGAAAGATTTTTTCAGAAGTTGTTTTTACTTTATATTTTACGGTTTTGTTAGAGGATCAAAGCAAAAAGTATCAAAAAAGTGCAAATGCTCGATGAGCAAATGGAGTTTGAAGGAAGAATTAAGCCAGTGTAAGCTGACCGGCACTCAGAGGGTTAAAACAATACAGTCAGCCCCAGGAAAAACTCTGCTCACGTGACTTTTGCTGTTTAAACTGGCCGAAAACTCCGTCCTAAATTGGACCGTTTCTGTGCGACCAATCAGAACATGCAGTGTATACTTAATGCATAATCATATATCATATTTCGAATCAAAACGCGAGCAGGCAAGCAATAAAAAAGTAAAATGACAAAATAAAAATTTGAACAATACAAACCTTGAGAGAAAAATAAATTCGGAACCGAAATTCAAATTTAAAC
The DNA here is from genome assembly GCA_001579985.1 of Hypsibius dujardini. Lineage (NCBI taxonomy): Eukaryota > Metazoa > Tardigrada > Eutardigrada > Parachela > Hypsibiidae > Hypsibius > Hypsibius dujardini. The sequence goes on from LRSR01007099.1 coordinate 43,557, forward strand.
ATCACAAACATTTTGAAAAACAGAGTTAACAACTAGAATTTAAAGCGTTAAACCTCAATACCCCTATCGAAATCCAGAATTCTGCATAACTTTCTGCCGCAAAGTGTGAACTGCCATTGCTAATTCACTTTCCTTTCACCATATTTAAATCAATTTTCACTAAATCAGCCAATCAAGAGCAATAGCAGCAACAGAAAACAGCAGTCATGAAAAGCTGATGAAAACTCGAATTCGGTCATTTTGGGCAGTTTCCCTGTGATTAAGTCATCAGTTGTTGGAGTCCTATACAAAGGTAAACTGCTATTTGCTTTTTGAAATCGCGAGATAAGCTAATTTTTGGTGGGCCACTCGGTCCACCTACAACTCTTAATATCGAAGACATTCTATTGACACACTTGTCGCACCTCATCTCTCTCTATGCGCAAAAAGTCTATGTTGTGCAAGCGGAGTTTTTCTTGGGGCTGACTGTCACAATCAACAGGAAATACCGAACTTTTAGTCCTCTGATCATGAGGTACGATGTTTTGGAGTATTTATTCTCTTTATCTAAAATTAATAGTTTCAAATATGAAATCCGTGATCCCTCATTTCAAATTTAATGAATATATATATAAATATATATCTATATACTGTACTGCCGCGATTAAACCGGTCACTTTAGCCGCGCCCGTCACACGCGCCTGTGTGTTGAGTGAGCACACACACTCACACATTCACACTCACACAGGTCGAATGCGCTGCCCGGGGAAAAAAGTGACCCATTTAATCGCGGCAGTACAGTATATAACATGATAATAACATAGATTATAATACATATATGAGTATGTTAACTTACTCGAGAAGGTTACGGGATTTGACCTCCAGATCGGAATGGTTTCCACAAATGCCTGTCCATATATCATGACACAATCACATCCCCAGTTTCAGAAAAAAATAAGGAAGTAAAAAACTCCCGTACCACTTATGTGCTATCGCTCGGGGCTTGATTGATTGATTCATCAGCCATGTTTCCGAAGTTTCAGTTTATTGATCCCAACCGCTGTAAAAATATCGTTTTTTGGAAAATGTTTGATTCCACGAATTTTGACACCTGTCCACTCCAAATTCGATTTTAAATCGATTGGCATCAGCAGAGTATTTTTTGGATGCCAGGGGGCGGAACTACGGGTAATTTCTGCAAAGTCATTCGGAAGCCTAGATTGAAACTAGCCATCTCTCTGCCTCCTGGCATCGAAAAAATATTCTGCTGATGCCAATCGATTTCAAATCTGATTTGAAGTAGAGGGTGTCAAAAATTGTGGAATCAAACATTTTCCAAAAAACGATATTTTTACAGCGATTGGGATCAATAAACTGAAACTTCGGAAACATGGCTGAGAAATCAATCAATCAAGCCCCAGGCGATAGCACATAAGTGGTACGGGAGTTTTTTCTTCCTTATTTTTTTCTGAAACCGCAGATGTGATTGCAGCCCCGAGACCTCAATGTTAAATCATGATATGTAGACAGGTATTTGTGAAAAAAAACCATTCTGATCTGGAGGTCAAATCCCGTAACGTTTCCTAGTTAGTTTAAATTAAATATAATGGATATATATATATATAACGTAAAATTAACACACAAAATGCATAATGTAATAATAATAATATAATATATATATGAATAGGTGTACTCGTTTTAAAATATATGTAATGAATATATAAATATATATATATATATTACGTAAAAATAACATAAAGTATTACATAATAATAATATATATATAATATAAGTATGTGTGCAGTATATATTTTCATAAAATAAAATGTTTGCTGTTCCATTTCAAACCAAGGCGTCTTAAGAAGCAAATCAACCTTACCCACTGATATATTCCACACCCGTATTAGTTTATGGCATTGCTTTTGCTACAGGAGACATGATCTTGCTGCTGAAGAACGCATACTTGTTCGACGGAAAGAAAAAGTCAAGTCCAAAAGAAGTTATCCTGGTTTTTCGTTTGTATAGATACTATTTATTCCAACGTCTATATGTGTCACTACTTCAGTATATAATCTAAAACCCCTTAATGTAACAGGTGGCAGACTCAGCCAGAGTCCGATGAATGGCTATTAACAAGCAAGCATCTACGAAGCGACAAATTCCAATTTCAATGATCATTATTGGCAGAGTCGCTATAGTCGGCAAACGTTCTGGCTGAAACAGCACAGTGAATGCTACTTGAAGTGAAACCTATGGCCTCTATTAGAGGCTCTTTTAGGGTCCTTACAGATCAGAACCAGATCCCATCACGGTAGGACCAGGGGTTGAGCATAGGGGCAAAATGAATTTTTTTCAATATTGGACCCAAAATCCGGCCTCTTGTTCCTAATTATTTTGAAACTTATGGGAGCGGGGGGGGGGTTCTGATTTCCAAAGGGCCCCCGGGATTTCAAAACATTTAAAAAAAATCTGTTTTTCGTTCAAATTTGAGATTTGTTGAAATTTAATATAAGCTCCCTATTGATGAGTACAGAACGGGAGTTCAAAACATTCAAGAACGGTCCAAATTTGATGAAAAACTGACGTTTTGAAATCCCATGGGGCTCTGAAAATTCGACCCCCTTACCCTCAGAAGTTTCAAAATGATCAGGAAAAAGAGGCCGAATTTGGGGTTCAATCTGGAAAAAAGCATTTTGCATCTTTGCCCCCCATGACCCTACCATGAGGGATCCTGGTTCCGACCTGTAACGACCCTAAACGAGTCTCTGAATTATTATCTTTAATGAGAAGCATAGCTAGTGGTATATGTACATGTATGAATGAGTAGGGCCTTCTCCCACAATACGGCCTTCAATTTTCTCGCACCGAAAAGTCCATTGCAGTTTGACGCACGCGATTCCTTGATGACAAGGCACGGATGTTAGTACCAAAGTAAGAAGAAATCGCAAAGAAGCACCCGGAGTAGTTATACACCCTCTCATTGGGACTGACCTGATATAACATACATTTTTATTCTTTATTTTTTTGCGCAAGCCTCTTATAATTGCAAGAAGCGCGTGCCGTATCTTCAATAATGTGACGTGAACCGCTCTCACGCATCCATATACATGCATGTATGCATGTGTGCATGCAATGGATTACAATTGTATATCTAACCCTTCATCAAGATATTCTGTTTCGGATTGTGCTCAAATTTTGACTGAGAAAATACAATTTCTCTGTTTATCTATTCTATTCTATCAGTTCACTACTGGCGAGTAATTTACTGCCAAGTAATTCAATAGCAGATAGTGCAAAATTTAATTACGAATTTTGTAATTGCTTTTTGGAGCACCGGAATGTAAAATTATGCCTTCGCATAACAAATCTATACGACATTTGTTATTGTGGATGATTTTGAAGCAATTACAGAAGTCAATTCATCGCGTCTCAATATTGGCGCTGCAATCATTTTATTTATTCATTTTTCCTTTGTAAATTATACTAGGTCTGTTTGTCAAGATAATGTGGTTTGGCCATATTTCACTGCCAGTCTTGTTGGTTCTCCCCACATGGACAGCATCTTCGACGGTGCAGGAGGTCCAGGTCGTCACTGTCATTTTTGGAGACGCGTTAGCCAACGGTTATACCATCCAAAGTCCGGCATACAATGTGGCGTTTCGACAGGCGCGTCTGCAGTATCCAGATGCCCTAGCGAACGTCACCCGTCATTCGATTTACATGCCGGGTACCTTCAGCTGTCAAGAGTCCGCGGCATTGGTGCCCCTGCTGGCAATGGACCTTCAAGACGCCATTGAGCGGCACCACGGATTGTCCGTCCTCATTAGTCCAGGTGGGTGAAAAGAAGATCCACCCCTATAAGAGCGCATGATTATTACCTTGGTAGTTCGAAAGTCTATATTGTCACAAGAAAATGTTTAATTGCACGAGGAATAATATTACACAATATTAATTATTCTTCAGTATATTATTAATTATATTTTTATACATATTGCCTTATATTCTAATATATTACTTATGTTTACATTATAGTTTTATATATATTACATTACATCATATTATATTACATTATATTATACATATATTATACATATTATATTATATTATTAACTACTTTTTTACATATATTGTATTGTACGTTTTACATATTAATAATAATAATAATAGTTTAATTAAATTGATATTAATAGTATCAATATTGCTTCAGTGTGGCAAAAATACGGGGTCTCACGAACATGAAAAGTAGAATTACTGCGATAATTTGCATCTCCCTCAATTGAAGCTTGAAATCATCTTTCTCTTTTACTGTGCACAGGCTGCAGTTTGGAAGTTGCTAACTTGGGCGATTTCGCAAGGGGTAAGTAAGAAAACAGCATATGGAGCGACTTATTTTGATATTAGAAATAAAATATTTGGTATTTATAAATTAATGATTCGTTTAAGACGAAATATGGTATTTACTTGGAACAATAAATTGTATTGATTCAGAGTGGAATGTTCCTCTGTTGGCGATGTAAGTGAAAATTATTTTCTTGTCTACCGAAAATTATAGTACAACTTATTGATCAGTCATATCACCGTTCAGTGTAGCCGGGGACGCATCCTTGAAAAATATCGAACGTTTCCCCACCGTCGTGAGCTTCGCATCGTCCGACCACAATAGCTTGGTGGAGGCCACGCTCCGGTTGTTGGAGCTCCACGCATGGAGCACCGTCACGCTGCTCTGCGACGATTTGACGCCGGGAACCCTCGGCGGGTTCTCAGCGGCTGCGTGTCGAGCCCTAACGGCCGGACTGGCGCAGAACTACCCAAAGTTCACGCCGAACATCCGGCACTTCAATTGGCAAAGCGCGGGGATGAATCAGACCGACCTGATTGCAAACATGCTGGAACGAACGCAGACAGAAAGTCGAGGTACCGAGCTTGGTTGTTAATTACAAGCGCAAGACAACAGAAAAGTGAGATTTAACTGCTGACTAGTACTTTGTCATAGTTATCGTCATTTTCGCCGCGACGGCAGTGCTGCTGAGACGGATTCTCATCGTAGCCCATCGATGTGGAATGAGCCAAGGCGACTACGTAAGACAACGACCCTCGTTATAGTAATGCTTGTGGCTAGTTTTGATGGACTGTATCTCAAACCTACGGAGGACGGAGCGATAATCTAAATGCGCAACGAAGGACTAGGAAGGTCACCGCAAAGCAGAGCAGAGCAAAGGGCTGGTTTTGCTGTGCGCAAAATCAGTCGCGGTGATGACTGCCTTGACGAAAAATTCGATAGAGACACGAATGGCGGGAGGGTTTAATGGTGAGACAAAACGATTCACAGGAGGCTTGTGACAAAGAGACAGATTATTGGCTGCAAAACAATGTCCGGCCGTTCGCCCACCCGTCTCGCCGTTGGTCTCGCCGTTTCTGTTTTTGTTGCCGTCGGTCTTGCCGTCTCTGTCCATCCGTCTGTCTCGCCGACTCTGTCAGTTGTTCTTGCTCATGCCACTACCTAACCATCTATGAATTTGAGTCGCCTCGCCAGTCACCTCCTTTACAGCAGAACTGAACCTTGACGCGCTGTACTGAGCAGCTGTCCACCCTAACCGACTATCGCTTAGTCATAGTCTAAGAATAAGCGAAACCAACCGATTTGCTTAATCCGAAGACCTTTCCTTATATCATGGTGACTTTCGACTTTTCTGTATTGCGTTCTGGCTTTCGGCCGTCAGTCGTAGCGCCTAATGTTCGCCCGTCGGCGGACCGTCTCCTTCACTGCGTCGTCAGTCCGTCTTCGGTAAATTTGTCTTTATCCCTTAGCTAATGTATCGGTCCGTCACTCCGTCTGTCGTTCAGCCCTCTCGTGCTATCGGTACTTTTGGGATTGATGTTTCTGACAGAACGGTTGACTTCACAGTTAACTGTTCCGTCCGCCACCTGCGTACCTTTAATCCGACCGTCCGTCTATAGGTTTTCCTGACACTCATTCCGCCGAAAGCACCGGCACTGGGTACCGTGGACTGGCGCTTCGGCGATGCAGAAGACCAGGTTCGCGCCTGATCCAGACAAATCTTACTTTTAATACTGTAACCTGACGCCATCTCTTGTGTGTGGAAAGTATAGGTGGCATTTGTGGCCTTTCAATCGCTGATCGTAATCCACAACCCCAACGCCAATTGGGGGGCCATTCCAGATGTGCTGCAGGAAATTGCCAATGAAACGGAATCGATTTACAACAGAACACTCACCGCAGAACAGTTTGTAGGTGCCTGAAGTTCCGACT
>LRSR01007102.1:0-24631 GCA_001579985.1 Hypsibius dujardini
ACTTTTCCCCCATCAATCGAGCCGCCAGGTCCCACAAGGAGAACTGCAGCTCGACAAGTTCCCGATGACGTCCCACCACATTGAACCACGTCTTCCGGCTGGCTACGGCGCGCTTGTCGTTGCTTTCAAAGACGACGGTCAGGGCCTTCCGCAGCAAGTCCGAGTTACAGCTGACCAGCTCCTCCAGGACGTCTTCCGACGGCAGTGGGTGTACAAAGTTGATCAACTGCTCCAGCAGGAGGAACTCCGCCAGCACCACCAAGTCGCTCACTTCGTAGCGCTGACCGAACCGAAGAATCTCCAGCAGCCGGTGATGATCAGAGATGAACACCCATTTACCTGTTTGGAAAAAAAGGCACCGATCAGGCGGGTCAGCTTGAGAAAGAAAGACAAAAACTTGCGGGCAGACAGCAATTCAGATAGACAGACAACCGGCAGAAACACATAAGACATAAACATCAGACATAAACACCGATAGACAAACATACCGCCAGCCAGGGCAGCCAGATAGACAAACAACCGACAGACAGCCAGACATAGTCATACAGGACAGAAATAGATAAACGGACAGACAGAGAAACATACAGACTATACACAGATAGGCAAACAGACAGACAGAGCAACCGACAGAGCGATAGACAGAGTTAGACATGTGCACATATAGAGAGATAGACAGACAGACACACACACACACACCAATACAGATAGATAGATAGATAGATAAAAGACAGACGGATTTAAGAGCATGCATGTATCATTCTCTTTACCGTCGTTAAATGTAACTGAATAAAAGTCCACCAGCCACGCTGGAAACGGTAGCTCCATGTGTCGCGATTTCCGCTCCGCCTCCGTTGGCCGAAAGGTCATGAAAAAGGGCTTGTCAATGCAAATCTTCACCCCGTCCTGTGTGAACAGAGTATAGGTGCTGCTGCTGTTGGTCATCCGGGAGGTGACGGTCTCTCGGTCGGCCGCCGCTACCGCCTTACCAATCCCATTCTGGAAGAGGCCACCCGGCAAGGCGGTGCGGAGGTTTAGCATGATAAAGGACGCCCAGGGGATCTGGTAGGTGACGGTCAGATGGGACGCGTCAAAGACAGCCTGCAAAGATCATGTTTCAATTTGAAGAGAAATAAACAATAGGAATAATTATTTAAAAAAATAAAAAGTTTATTTATACGAGAATTTGTTTTATTAGGAAGCAAAAGGCTACATTTTTAATATTTATTTTTTAATATTTAAAACATCCCGATAGTTACAACCTGTACTTATGCGATTTTAAATCAACTAATGTTTTCCGAAATCTCCCCGCTGCAAATTTGTTTCAGGCAAAAGATACTTCTCTGGAAGGGAATAAAAATGACCTTATTTTCCCCCTTTTTTTTAGCATAAAATTTATTTATTTATTAATTCAATTTTTAGTTTTATTTATATTTGTATTTAAAATAACAAAAACAGCATTTTCTACCTGCGGAATGGGGGAGTCGACGACGGTGGCACCTCCGATGGGGATGTCGGTGGTGGCGAAAAGACCGAAGACAGGGTAGACGGTGCATTCACCGGCAATGATGGTGGAGAATTCTGCCTTAGTGTTGCTGGCGGTCATGGTGGGAACCTGGCCGGACTCAATCAGCTGGTGTTCGAAGGAGGTCGTCTTTGTGGCTGTCAAGATGGAGCGCCATTCAAAAAGGAAGCGGTTGTGGCCACTGAAGGGCAACGGGGTTGCTGGACCGTGAACTAAAAGTGACAGACAGACAGATAACATACGTTCGAAATAGACTAGTCACGTCAACAGAGTTGAAAGACAGGCAAGTAAAAAGGCAGGCAGGTAAACGGACTATAAACCAGCAAAGTATTGTCAGGAGGGGTAAACAGATAGATAGGCAGACAGATAGACAGACAGACAGACAGACAAACAGACAGACAGACAGACAGACAGACAGACAGAGAGACAGACAGACAGACAGACAGACAGACAGACCAACAGTCAGATAGAGACAGAGAGACAGCCAGACATATAAACACAGCCAGACGCCAAAACGGACAGGTAAACATGCACACAGACAGACGGGCAGCGAAATAAGCGAGCACTTAGACTCAAAGAACCATGCTACGTGAGGATCCAAAAAATAGAAATCCAAATACACCAAAAGAGATACATCTAGGCAGTTCTTGCGAGCACACAAGACCAGCAGGCAGATCGACCAGTACCCAGTCAGCACATAAAAGGTAAGCAGGAAAAAAACAGGTGGAGTTTGTCCCTAACTGACATCAGAACAAATGGACAGGCCGGACATTACAACTTACAGTACAGAACCAGACAGATGTACAACTAGACCTATAGGGATATAAACTGAAAAATAAACCAACTAAACGGACAAAGAGACAAAAACAGACAATCAGATAGAGAAAGACAAATACTGAGACAAACGAATAGACAGACCACCAAACAGACAGACAGACATGTGAGCTAGAATACTTACAGACAGTCTCCAGTTTGACTGCCAGGTCCAGCCAAGGCGGCACAGCACGTAATCCCAAATCTCCCCTGCCTGCTCCGCAGCCCCCGATCATAACCGACTTGACCTCACCGTCTCCAGTCACTCTCATAACTTGACCGGCATCATTTTCCGATGTTTGGATTATGGCGAAGCCGTACTTGACCGTAATCGGCAAACACGCCCCGCCGGGCTGACGCGCTGCCACGAAGGCATGCGCCAACCACTGCTCCACATCTCCCCGCAAGGCACGGCATTTTTCGCCCATCATATCCGGCTCGAAGGCCTTCACCTCGGCTGGATGTCTCCAGTTGAAAGTGTCCGGTGAAGGGACAACTTGTTGGTCCAGCAAATCCAGCAGGCGAAGCGGCGGCCATGGCGGTTCGCTAGGGACTGAAACAGCAACGATTGGCACAGGCACAGACACGACTGCAGGGGTTTGCGTGCAAATAGGCAGCGGGGTCTGAACCTGGAACAAGTGAAATAAATTAGGTTCCAGCAGAAGTTTACAGTTTCACAGATGAGATATCCTCCACTCGGTAAGTTTCTGATTTGTTCGTATGTAGGTCTGTTTGAAATGTACTGGTGCGCAGTTCTTCAGACTGATAGTCTATTTGGCTGTCTGTTCATGTTTATGTGCTTCCGTGCCTGTCCGCCTATCTGACTGTCTGTATATCCGTCTGTCACTTGTCCTGTCTGTCTATCGGACTACCTCTCTGTCTGTCTATCCGTCTGCCTCTCTGTCTGACTGGCTGTCTGTCTGTCTGTCTGTCTGTCTGTCTGTCCGTCTGTCCGTCTGTCCGTCTGCCTTTTTGTCTGACTAGCTGTTTAGCTGTTTAGCTGTTTGTCCGTTTGCCTGTCTGTCTGTCTGTCTGTCTGTCTGTCTTTCTGTCTGGCTGTTTGTATGTCTGTCAGCCTGTTTGTCTGTTTACATAGCCGGTGGTTTACATTCTTTTATTGTGGAAGGATGATCCAATCCAATCCCAGTCTGTGCTGCACAGAATCAGTTACCGAAACGAACATTCCCTCACCTCGGAAGTTCGGGACAAATTGAAAGCCACCACAGGCCTCACCACATCGTCGCCCTCTTCCTCATCCGCCGCAACAGCTGATTCGTTCATCTCTCCACTAGTCACGTTGCCATGTGAGTCAGCACACCTCATGTTCGGCGATGGCAAATAACTCCGCCGCTTTCCTTCTCCACCTCTTGGTCCAGCACGCGTATCATCTCCATTTTCAGTTTCCTTCGCGGGTGATGCCGTCCTCGATTTGTCCGACGAAGACACATCCAGAGGTAGTAGCGGATCTGCCACGTAGCTGGAGTCTGCTGAAGCGGCGACTGAAGTCGACGCGGCTGCAGTTGCAATCGGGGAAGACGGTGGAATCTTGAACGAGACGGAAAATAGAAGCCTACTGAATCCGCCAATCACTGATACGAATATCATGTGACAGGCATAGTGAGCGTTAGGTTTTTTTTGTCAAAACAATAGAAACTACAAATCATCTTCATTTTAATTTTCTCATTAAAAAAGATGGCTAACTGTTTTGATTTCGTCGAAACAAATGTCTGAAGGTTCGCATAGAACTGTCAGTGCATTTGTCTAGACAGCTGTCTCTCGATCGTTTGTCAATCTATCCATCGGTTTGTTTGAAGACCTATCCACTTCGTTGTCAGTCTGCCTACCACACTATCAGAACTGTCTGGCAGTCTGCGTCTGCGACGAGTGTCTCTTTACCGACTTGTACGTCTGTCCAGAAGAATGTTTGCCCAACGGTTGTGCATGTCTTTCTGAATGTCTGTCTATCAAGTCGATGTCTGCTTTTGGGTCTGCCTCACCAGTCTTTTTGTCTGCAAGTCCAACCATCTTTTTGCCTGCATGTCCCAATCTATGTTGGCGATGCATCGCATACCTGTATGTCTACTTGTCATCGTATGCCTGTACGTCGAAGTGCCACTCTGTGTGTCTGTATTTCTACCTGCCTTCCTGCCCTGTCTGTCTGCCTGTCTGTCTGTCTGTCTGTTTGTCTGTCTGTCTGTCTGTCTGTCTGTCTGTCTGTCTGTCTGGGTGACGTGTGTCTCTTTACCTGAATATATGCCAGTCCATCTGTTTGTATGTCTGTCGCTCGTGCATGCCTGTCTGCCGGCGTGCCTGTCGATCTATCTGTTTGACTGCCTGGCTGCCTGTTTGACTGCCTGGCTGCCTGTTTGACTGCCTGGCTGCCTGTTTGACTGCCTGGCTGCCTGTTTGACTGCCTGCCTGTGTGCGTGTGTGCTTGCACCATGGCTGGCCTTTTGAGCTGACTCACCTCCGAGGCAGCTGTCGACAGGTTAATCGACACCATCGGCCGGACGAAAAACTCCTCACTCGCTCGATCACTCCTACGATGACCGCCACCAGCCATCTCCTTCACTGGAGAGATGGTTCTCCGCTTCTTCGGCGACTGTGGCCAGCTTTGTCCCAGTCCTCGCGCTACCTTATCTTCACCGTCACTGCCCTTCAGCTGCGACAGCAGGAGCAGTCCCTCCGCGGCAGTATTCTCCTCCGTCCGGGGCAGGCGGCGCTTTTGTGACACAGAGGAAGGATCAGGAACCGCAACGAGAGGACGTTTCCCAACTAAATTTATTAAATTTGAAAAAATGTAAATTCCTTAATTTCAGCATTTAAAATAAGATTAATACGAATGGTAATACAAAAATTCGCGTTTTTAGAATTTAAATTGTCTTTTAAATATATTTAAAGAACAGTATGAACTCACTTTTGCCGGCCGAGGAGCCGTGCCCATCGTCGGCACTGCTAACGGAGGCGGAGTGGTGGGCCATTTCAGTTCGTTCCGGGAGCGCAGAACCCTGCAGCAGAGCGGACTGGCGGTGAAGACCCTGACTGCGGTGCTTCGGTCCCGTCAACACTGACATCGGCAGTCGTGAGGACATCGGTGATGAGGCCGTCGAGAAGGAAGACTTCTCCGAGCCTGAGGGTTGAAAAAAAGGCATTTCGTGTCATTAGAAGGGTTGAAAGAAACGATTGATCAATGAGTGCAATTTGTAAAAGAGGAAATAATTAGCAAATGCTTCCGTTTTAAATTATCTATTTCTAAAAAATTGTTTCATTTGAATAAAACTAATTAAAATTCAAATCAACTCAATCGAAATTGCAAACAATATTTTGTATTCCTAAAAGCCTTATTGAGACCAATCGATTTCTAAATCGGTAAATACCTAAAGATGTCGCCACACTTCCGGACGGCGACGCACCTTCCGCCTCTTCCGACTCGGCACAGGACATGTCCTTCTGGTCGCCGATAACTTCGCTTTCCGGCAGATATTTTCGCGGCATCGCTACCTTCCGCGCACTGTGGTGCACCACGTTGATCTCGACGGAGCCAGTGCTGGAGGATTCGGCTGACGAGCCACGCTCAATGTCATGTTTTTGCGAGACACTCAGCCGCCCTTGATTAACTGATTGCTGATCCTCCACAACCGTCACAGTCGTGCTGGCAGCGGCGGAGGTGCAATCTGGCACCATCTCTAAAGACGTGATTCCAGGAGAAGGTATATCGGGAAAGTATTGCCCCAATTTCCACGGGTGACCCTGCAGGGAGCAAAAGTACACTGTACACGTGAATACATGTCTGCCTGACCGCCTGGCTGTCTGCCTAGATTTGCAAAAACGCAACACCCTGTCTGTCTGTCCGTCCGTCTGTTTGTCTGTCTGTCTGTCTGTCTGTCTGTCTGTCTGCCTGTCTGGGTGACGTGTGTCTCTTTACCTGAATATATGCCAGTCCATCTGTTTGTATGTCTGTCGCTCGTGCATGCTTCTCCGTCGGCGTGTCTATCGATCTCTGTTTGATTCCCTGCTTGCCTACCTGCCTGCCTGCCTGTGTGCGTGTGTGCAGTACGCATGACTGCCTGACTGACCTGATTGGATTTAACGTCGTCGTTGAATACTGTGTGGCTGGACTCAGCTAGTCGAGGCTGGTGAACATAAGACTTCAGCAATCGCGGAGGTCCTGACGGCGGCTTGAGTGGGGCGACAGAGTGCGGAACTGAGGTACGATGTGACGGCGTTGGTGATGCTTTTTGAAATGTCTGTCCAGCGAAATGAGTTCTCTCCGACTCAATAACAGAAAAACACCAAGATATACTACAACACGTCCGGTTTTCACGTGCGCCTTAGAGCACTGAGTTCCAAAGGCCTGGAGAGGCAAATACGCAAGGATGCAGACCGTGAGACGAGAGATCAGGATTTGCAGAGAGCAGACATACCGACAGACACATGACCACAAACGCGAACAGGCAAGTATGACAGGCAGACAAACAAAGCAGCAGATGGACAAACACAAAGAAGGTAAAAAAGTCAGTAGACAAACATACAGCCAGACAGACAAGCAAATGTACAGATAGAACAAATAGACAGACAGACATGTAAGAAGATCAAGGCGACCCCTTGAATGTACCTCCGTAGGTCGATTCAAAATTTTCCGTTGATTAAATTCCATCTCTGCCTTCGTGATGGATTCCTTCAGGCCGGCGTATTTGGAGAAAGGGTACTTCAAGCCCCAATTCTTGGACGTCATAGATTGGGCTAAGGCCACTTCTGCCTTCATCGAGTCGAGCTCCGCTTGAAACTTCCATATACCTAGACAACAGCATCCACAATAATAAGCACATGGGTTTAACCGCAACCCCGTCACCGGAAATGGTGATGGCAGATATCGAAGCACACGCAACCGCGAGGCTTCACTTGCCTGTGTCTTTTACCCAGGACACCTGGCCCTGCAAAAACAAACGCACGTGGTGTCAACATGCATGAGTTATATTATGGGAACTTAAGTCATTTGTACTGTGCGAGCCAGAACCCGTCAAAATTCTTTTGACTGTGAAAGCTGACAAGAAAAAACACAAAAATATGGACGCACACAGACAAGCAAGCAGGCACAAAACAAAATCCAACGAAAAACAGAGAGCAGACACAGCAGACACAACAGACAAAGCAGACAGACAGACAGATAGACAGACAGACAGACAGACAGACAGACAAGCAAATAGACAGACAGACCGACAGACCGACAGACAAATATAACATAGACATGCCGGTTATACAAAAGATGCATCAAACAGATCGGCATGCTCCCCGAGTATCTATTGATGGTAGGGATGGCAACAAGGGAGTCAGACGTCAGAGAACTCACCGGTTTCTTTGAAGCTTCGTAAAATACCACGACGTATTCTCCAGTATGCCGGTCGCTTTGACTAAGCAGGTAATCCGGCGTAGGAATTATTTTCGCCGGCCATTTGGGGTATCCTGCACAAAAAAGGAGGAAAACAAGAATATAAAAGAACGTAACACGTAAGCCAATCAATCAATCAATCGCGATAACTAGAAATACAGTAACGAACGCCAATCAAGGAATCAATCAAACGAGATAACTATAAATACAGTAACGAATCGCAATCAAGAAATCAATCAATTGAGATAACTTCAAATACAGTAACGAACTTCAACCGAGCCAAATGTCTTTCCTAGAAACAATAACTCTGTTTCTGTAAGATAATCAACATATCAGATGCATATGCACCAACATCATTAAAATAAAAAAATCGAATGAAGTCAACGAAAATCAACTCACAAGTTATGCAATTAAAATAAAACAAGATATCAAAGCAAATTATCAGGTAATTAAGAAACTGAAATATCCGAGTAATCATGCAATCCATTAATCAATCAAGACGAGCTCCGCGTGCTCGATCTACACAATCAACAATCAATCAAGCGAAACTGTGCTACAAGCTTAAACTGCACGAACAAATCAATCAACCGCAATCGTCTCCAACAAAACATCGCAAACCGTCCCTTTCGGTCCCCTACACAAAAAACCGACCTTTAAAATGTGCCCACACAATCTCGTTCATTCTGAATCGTTGTGCCGGCGACGGCGCCGCTGGTTTGACCTGCTTGAGGATCGGTTCCTCGCTGCTCATGATGGAAGTTTTTCGCTTTTCATGAACAGGAAGGAAATTCCTGAGATCAGTTATTCTGAAAAGGAAAATCCTCCACTAAAACAGGCGGCTTGTCTTGGAGGAACCGTTCCTACCGACCGCAATTTAAAGCGTCATGGCATGACCATGGAAGACAAGCGGTATGAGGGAAAGCATTGCGGGAAAAATGAAAACGAAAAAAATGCAATGCAAAATGCGCACTGCACAGCCATTTTTGGGCGCACTGCACACACTGTGCTACTGTATGTGGGTTCAATGCGCACATACGTTCTTGTGCAAAGCGCAGTGCGTGTTTTCCTCGATTTGTTTCAGTCCAAATACAACCAAGTGACAGCGCGCGAAGAGAATCAGAAAAATAAATTCCAGCTACAATCAGCAGCATATCGTCTGCACTGTACGTCGAAGCTGGAATCCACGAGCGCCAGAAGAAGAATAAAACACGGGAAAGCCGTCGAGGGGAGAAACAAATCAGAAAAAAATCAATGACGCGACTTTCAAACGATTATGTCAGAAATCAGCCAAGAAGAAGGACCGAAAAAAGGGCGCGCGCGGCAACGAAAGGCATTCTAGCTCCGTCTACCGCCCAACAAGTCTAAAACACAATTGTAAGTAAGAAGAAAAAGGTACAATGAACAAATGTCGTGTGGTGGGGAAACGTGAATGCGATAGGCGGCGCCATCGTCGGCGACGTCGACGGCATCTACAAAAACGGGTTGAAGTTCTGATCCACAGGAGCGTGGTGGGAGGTTGGTTGCTGAAACCGGTTGGGAGCTTGCTGAAAGGCGGCGGCGTTGTTGTTCGGGCTGCTGGACAGCAGCGGCATCAGCGGTTGCGGGAGGCCTGAGTCGTACGACGCCACCGGCGGCGCGTTGATGTTGCGCAGCTGGTTGATGGTGGGCTGCGGCGCGGCCGCCTGATGGAACGGGTTGTTGATGGGCGCGGCGGTGGGGATTCCGCTGCCGGAGCCGCCGGAAAAGGGCCCGGTGAAGGGGTTCATAAAGACGGAGGAGGGCGCCGCGTTGGCGGCCGGTCGCACGGGCGTCACAAGCGATTCCAGGTCGACCAGCGCTGAGTTCTGGCCGAGAAAGTTCTGCGCGGGATTCTTCGGCTTGGCGGCGGCTGCCGCAATGTTGGATGGGGACGCGGAGGCGCTGTTAGAGCCGCTCATCGGTTGGAGGCTGGACCAGGGGTTGAGGGTAGCTGCCGCTGCTGATGGTAGGGATGGATAAACTGTGATGCGAACAAGGAGACGTTAGCCACTGAACGATACGAGCAAGTCGCGACAAATAGACCGGCAAGGAAAAGCAGACGGCATGACAAGAGCCAGAAAGAGAGACCAGGGAGATGTGCAAGCAGGTAGACACCAGCAAAGACATCCAGACAACTAGAAAGCCAACTCGAAAATCAGACACCCGACCACCAGACTGGCAAAAATAACTAAAACCAACGGACTGATAGACAGACAAACAACAGAATATCAAGACGTTTGACCATTCAGGCTCCGTTGTTACCATTCAGGCCGTTGTTGTTGCTATTACTACCGTTGCTGAGACTTCCGCCACCGAAAGCCGTCGATGACGACGACGACGCTGTCCCCGAGCTCCACGGATCGTTTAGCGTGCTACTGGCAAAGCCATTTCCATGCGCTGCGGACGGAGCAGGTGCCGCGGGTCGGGAACTCTCTAGCCCGAAATGATCA
The DNA here is from genome assembly GCA_001579985.1 of Hypsibius dujardini. NCBI lineage: Eukaryota > Metazoa > Tardigrada > Eutardigrada > Parachela > Hypsibiidae > Hypsibius > Hypsibius dujardini. Next base: position 10,193 of record LRSR01007102.1, read on the forward strand.
TCACCGCCCCACGGGTCTGCTGCCGAACCGCCGTTTCGATGGCCACCGGGCGGAGAAGTCTGAGTGTCGTGGAACACGTCAAACAGCTCGTTTACACTGCTGACCGCTACCGGCTTGTGCTTCTGATAGTCCGACTCGGACTCGCTGAGCGCAATCTGAAGCCGGACGTCGTCGCGCTGCCGGCGGCGATCCTCCTCGTCCGCTTCCTCCTTACTCATCGCCAAGGCGATTTGCAATTGGATCTCTTCCTCATTGGCGGTTTGAGGGCGTACAGCTTCCACTTCTGCAGGCAGATGGGGATTACGACCACCGCCACCGGAGCCAGATGCGCCGAAGGAACCGCTGTGAGGGTGACCACTGCTTGGGGACATGCTGCTGTCGTCAATGCTGTAGTCACCGCGAGTCATGATCCCACCAGGTGCGCCGTATTGGAAGCGCTCTCTTGTTTTGCTCGCCTAAACAAACCCGAAAATCAGTCGGTCCAGTAAAATGTATGTTTGTCTGTCTGTCTATCTGTCTGTCTCTTTGCCTACCTATCTGTCTGTCTGTCTGTCTGTCTTTCTTTCTGTCTGTCTGTCTGTCTGTCTGTCTGTCTGTCTTTTTCTGCTTGTCTGTCTGTCTGTCTGTCTTTGTCTGCTTGTCTGTCTGTCTGTCTGTCCATTCCATCAATTCTCACCTTGACACGCTCGTTCTTAAGCTTCTCCTCATCGGTCAGCAAGCTGCATACCTGCTTGGTAATAACAGTCAAGAGTGGCTAGTGACTACAGTGGGATATCTCTAGATAAAATGGCAGTAATCATCCAGCATCGCACCAACCTGTTTGGCCTTTTCCCGGACATTCATCCCGTGATCCTTATTCTCCTCAAAGAACTGGAAATTTTGCAGCGTCTGGATGAAGTAAAGGTTCTCCTTACAGTGCTGCGCCACCTTGTCGCTGCCGGCTTTGACGATGTAATCCAACACAACTAGCGCCTTATAGACGTGCCTCCAGTCTTTGCCGTTGTCGTTCAGTCGCTTCCACAGCATCTGCATGATGTCTGAGAAGGCCAGGTGGTTGTAGGTCATGTCAGCGATTTCCGACATCAATGAGGCCGCCGGACCCCATGGATCTATCGGAGAAGAAAAGATAATGCAACTTACAAGACTACCCCTTAGTATCAAGCGTTGATTGTTCCATTTGAGTGATCGTTCAATAGCAATTAAATCATACTGGTAAATTGATTGATTGACAACCTATTTCTAATACCATTACTCTTCTCGCTTTAGACTTGGTTAGAAATCTACCAGTTCATTCTTAACACACTTCCGCTATGCGCATTCGCACTCGGCAATCTCGATTACCACAAACAATTTAGACAACTAGAAAATCAAATAAGAAACACGGGAATACGTCACACATGGATATGTTTGATTGATTGTTGATTGACTGAACAAATGCAAATGAAATCTGTGTGCTTGTTCAATTAATCAAGATGTCTCAAACTTGTTTTATCAAACTGAAGTAGAACAACTGTAAAACTAAATTGACGGTCCCAAAGCCTCCTACACAAATGATAAATGCTCGCTTAGTCATTCCAAGTTAAGAATGTTGTATGTATCATCGAGATTTCCACTGTTCACCAACCAATCAATTCCTTGATTCTTGATTGGCTTGACTGACAAGAAATGACTTGCCAATTTTTTCTGCTCTCCATCTCGCCAGTCACAGATACTCGTGCCAAATCTCTAAACTAAAAAACATTACCCTAGCCAATTTGCCATCCCCTTAACACAAAATATTGGAAACAGTCAGTGTTTAAATGCCAAACATCTACAGGGAGAAAAACACTTGTCAACTATGTGGACCAATGTCAGTTTCAATGACAATTCAATGCTTGATTGATTGAGTAGCTGAGCGTGTTGTATGCACTCGTTCGAACGATTGATTGACTGATTGCACATAAAACCGCGAAACTCCCGCTTCAGCCGTTTTCCATCTTCCCACTTTTCCATGCCATTAAAACCGTCCCCTCCCCCTGAAGGTACTCACCGTTCGAAGTGGCCTCCCGCACCTTGACCTGCGCGTCGTTGTAGTTCCTCACGACATTCCTCACCGTCCGCAGACCTTTCTTCACATCTCCCATGCTGGCTGTTTCACTTTAAACGCCGATGACAATTAAATTCCCACAACAGTATGTGTGAAATATCAAGTTCACGATTCCCCAACAATTCCAGAATTTTAGGCCAAGCACGTGTCTCTCAAGTATATCCCTACGAGAACAGCAATACCCAACGGAACGGATGTGTGAAGGTTCTTGCTCGCTCGCTCGGAGGAATGATGATGTGGTGCGTTTGTTGTGGTGTGGTGCGTTTCGCCGTTTTTACGGCTTGCTTGAGCTTTTTCTCTCTCGTCCTCGGTCTCTCGTGTGGCTTGTCTTGAGAAACGCACAGTTCACGGTATCAAATGAATGAAACATGTGAATCGAGGAGATAAGAGAAAGGGGCCGCAGATTTGGAGGCGGGGCTGCTGGCCTTGCATAGTGATTCGCTTGTTTGCGTCCCGCCGACCAATCGCAACTTTACTGCAGTCATTTCACCCAATCAGCGGCGTATATGCGAGAAGAGAATTTAAATCAGGTCAGAATCGCGAGTAGCCGTTTTTACGGACTGCTCTCGCGGTAATGGTGTACAAACATTTCTAGACCTCAACGGAAATTGACTATGTGAGGTCTCATGAAGTACGGAGGTAAGAGGACACTTTAGTTTTCTTATGCGGTTCTCTATTCTTGGACGGAGAAACGAAATGATCTGATTTAGTAGTCGTTCCTCGCGGTCGCTAGACTGACCGTGTTCCGCCGTTCCCTTGCGTGTGTCACAACATGAAAACGTGAGTAGTCCGCTTGTTTTTTCATCAGCACTCGTCATTATTATTAGCCCACCTTTCTGTTACACATTCTGCGGCATTAACAATACTATATCTTGATCCTCACATAGACAACAGAACAGTGTGTGTTTGTTGGCCGAAACAGTGGAACAAAGTCCGAAAGCGAACTCGCGCAAATATTTGCGAACAATATCGTCGCTTCCACCGATCTCGCAACACAGTCAGTCTTTACATTCCCCGATAGAGTAATAGTGAAGTCTTGAAAAGAGCATGGGCCAAAAAGAGTCGCGTCAACCAACCGATAAATAGGAACACTTTCCACGTCGTCTGCCGTGGGGGAGCGGTCAGACAGTAAGAGAGAACAGAAAGAGGCATGAGAGTCAAATCAAGAGAAAATCAAAAAGAGAAACAAAACCGGAAATTAAACCGCGCCATAAGACAGAGAGAGAAAAAAACGACAATGACTTCCAATGAGCGAAAAAATTACAACAAGAAATGGGAGGGAGGAAGAAGGAACATGTTATACACAGTGACGGCTAAAACAGCGAAGTGATCAAATTCGATATGGGTGGTACAGTATGAAAAATGGGTGAAACGTGACAGGTAAGCGCTAACACCAGAAATTATTTTAGAACTTTCTGAAGAGCTTTCGGCAGCGAGCTTTCAGATCACGCGTGTAAAAGGTCCAGCCGGTAAAAGCTGAAAATATATCTTTTTCTCTCTTTCTCCCTACAGGTGGCGACGGTGGCGTTGATGTAATGATGAGATGATACGCGATGATCCAGATTCGCGAACAACAAATGAAATATATATATATATATATCGTAGAAATCTGTGATGTGAAAGTCAGGTCGGGAAGAGGTTCCCTCCGCGTCCGGTCGACTCCACCTTCCTCCGCAGCAAAGACACGCAGTAATCGCCAGGCATCCCCGTCTCCAGTAAGTCAAAAAATCACACTGTGTGGGCCGCACCCACACACACACGGCAGCCGGTCCGAATTAATTAACAAAGTCGCCTAGTGCCGTGCCGTGCCGTCACCGAAGAGATACAGGAGGTCCGGACCCGAAAAAAACACCAAGAGGGTGTGGCAGTGCCGCGCGATTGTATCTGTGTGGGGGCTAGTAGTGTAGGGCAGTAAGCCGTGCGCGTTGTGATGGCGGACGAGAACCACCAGAGCTGCCAGGACGAATTCCAATTTCCAACCACACGACTGAAGTTTGCGCAGAGTCTCTGGTGTCGGGGTCTCTCAGCAGATGGTGCAGCAGGAACTGCAGCAACTCCTGCTTCCGGTCTTCTTTTGCTTCGGATCGTCTATGAGTGCCACACAACACATTATTAGCGTTTACATACTTGTATATTTGCAGGTCAGCTTATCTTCTTTTCCGTCTGTCAGTTTGTCAGTCATTCAGTCATTCTGTCTGTCTGTCTGTTTCTCTCTCTCTTTCAGACTGTCCTGTCTCTTTGCGTGTCTATGTTTGCCTGCCTGTTTGTCTGGCTGCCTATGGATATGGGTCTTAGTCCAGAATTGTTCATTTCTATGCCTGTTCATCTACAAACAGCTGTCGGCCAGAAACACTACTCAGGGCCTACATCCGCATTAAAGTGTTTGCCCGTTGCCATTTGTACTGCGAGTTCTACTCGCGATGTGTGGTATATGAGTCAGTCTGTCTGCCGTGGCTGCCTACCGCCAATAAAACCTCCTAAAGCTCCATTAAGGCGATTGCTTACCTTGTGAATTTGGCTCGGGTAAATGTTCTCTGGGCACTAAATGCATCACAGTGGTTTTTCCCAGCGGCAAATTAAGCGCTGTGCATCAAAAATAGAGAAGAGAAAGAGAGACCCCGGTTAGTGCTCATCATCAAACACAACACAACAGACCACTCATCTCGCTTTATACGGATAGGGCTTCCACCGATGCGGAAACCTTCTTACCGCCGAGGGTCACGTTGCCGTGCAGAAACCGGCCGTGATAGATGAGCCGGAGTATTTCCGCTTTCGTAACAATACGTGTTCCCCAATCTGTGGGGGACAAAATGACGGAGGAATTGAGATGTGCATGTTAGATATAGTCACAGAAGCAAAGATGAGGACGGAAATCAAACGGGCAGGCAGTCAGACCGAAAGACAAACAGACAGACAGACAGACAGACAACAGACAGACAGACAGACAGACAGACAGACAGACAGACAAACAGACAGGCAGGCAGACCGAAAGACAAACAGACAAACAGACAAACAGACAAACAGACAGACAGGTAGACAGGCAACAAGAACACACCTTCCGGCCAGTTGTCATAAACATGGTGGGCAATCTCTGTGGCGGTGGTGGTTGGCAGGAAAAGGAACTCCTTCGTCTTTCCGCTGACAATGATGAGTTTCAGGTTTATCTGCAAGACGAAAAAAGCAACATATAAAGCCCCGCTCAATTGGTAATTCTCACACAATTCCAACAACGAGCGCTCATTCGTCATGGGCTAATTCGCAGCTCCTGACACTAGAGTGGGTGATCAACTGGCGCGCACCGCGCGTAAGACATTCCACAGCCGAGACCGCGTCTACGCCAAATAAACAACATCTCATCCAATCTATTTCCACACAAAACAAATACACACATACACACAAGACTCATTTTTGGACCCTTGTGCGCCCACTCACAAATTTTCCGGCCGCGACCGCGATCACCGTGTCTCATAGCTAGACGCCAATTTGCTACTTACTTCAAATATCTCAAGGACAGTTTGCGCCAAAGAAAACAGACAACACAACGTCAAAGTAAACAGACCTTAATTCAAACAGACACATAGATGGCCTAGTCGCACACAGGCAGACAAGACAAGACAAGTCAACACACAAACACGCAGACGGAAGACAGACGGACAGACAGACAGACAGACATGTGAGGCAGACAACTGATCAATCCACCAGGGAGCAAGACGAATTCACGCACAGACACCTGGTGGTTTTTTGTCAAGACGCTTAACGAACGCTCCAGTTGACGCGAGAACAGGTTTTCCCGCTACCGACAGAGAGACAAGAACAGTTAAAGCCTCACTTTAAAGTTAATTACGCATTACACCATTAACGACACATGCGAAGAAATTTAACTGCCTGTACATCACGACTGAAAGGACGGATGCTTTTTTCCGCCGCCGTCGCCATCAGTGATCTTTCAACGCGACCGGCAGTCTCTACCACGCTCGACCGGTTATCCAATCACACCGTCCATCTGTGTCTGTGTCCTGCCTGTTCATATAAAGTAGTGTACACGGCACTAAAAATACTAATAAAAAAAACTCAGCGAGCAATTTCAGTCAGAGAAAAAAGCCATTCCAATCGAACGATGTGCGGCGCCGGAAAATCGCTTTTCAAGAAGCGCTCTCTCGTTCTTCTTCAATCTCAGTCTCGCAGTCACACGGACCGAACATATTGACAGATTCCCTCATTTTCCGATCGGTTCTTCTCCTTCAGCTTCTGCCGAGTCCGCCGTACAAGCAGCAGCAGCAGTGATCGATTTGCGAAACGATCAAGCAAACGCGTTCGCGAGAGCGCCGGCACGCTTCACGTTCATTCCATATCATCATCGTCGTCGAAAAAAACACTAAGAAGGGAGAGTAAGAGAGAGAGCGAGAAAAAATCTCGTGTTTGTAAACGCATCGTGTGTATGTATAGTTGTGTGTGTAGACGGAAACCACACACACACAAAGAAGAAAACGAGAGAAACGTCGGAAGGAGCGAAAAATGGATGTATTACATCATCTCCTCCCCTCCTCCCCCTCGCCCCAAACCGACACTATGGCGCGATATATTTCATAACAAGGCACACATGTACACTCTGTCGCGCCGTTCCATCCATTGGCATTCGAGCGGACGATAATGGCTTCTTCCCACTTTTGCGATGACAAGTGGGAGAAGAAATCATTCTCGTTTGAGGGGACACAAGGAGCGTCGCAGTGTGATCCGTTCCGGGGTGAGTAAGAAGAGGGAGCTGTGATCGAGACACCGTTCGGTGTGTCACCGACAGGGTCGCGTTTGGTACAGATGGAGGATCACGTGAAGAAATGCATTTTTATATCCCACAGACAAGTGTTTGGATTTCAGGCAGATTGTTTTGCCAAAGTCTGATGAGCCAGGCAATACAGACAGATCGAGAGACAGATAAAAGACGCGCAAGACAGATAGACACAGACAAACAAACATGCAGACAGAGGAGTTGACAGACAGACATGCAGACAGGCAAACAGACAGAAAGACAGACAGGCAGGCAGGCAAACAGACAGAAAGACAGAGAAGTTGACAAACAGCCAGACTGACTGATAGCAATTGACAGATAGAAACTGGCAGACAGACCAACAAACAGACATACTACACGGACAATGACACAGCCTTCTTCCAACCCTTTTGGGACGCGAGGCACGTTGACATCCTTCTCGCCGAGGAACCCTCGATCGACACACGGTTCGGTATGTTACAAACGAGAAACAGTGGTGACCAGCAGAGACGAATGAGGTGTGGGAAGATGGTGACAGACGGGAGGCATCTGAAAAGACAAGCTCAAAAACGACGCCAGTCATGGGTAAGTTTGTTAAGTTATCCAATCCGCCGACTGGGTCGTCGATTATTTCTGCATTTGTAAAAAACACAACGACCGACAAGCTCTGACACCAATCCATATCCATCCACACACAAGCCGTGATGTGGTGTGGCTGGCAGCGTCCGTGTCTGAGGCACGACGATGGCATCACCAACCGGACGTGGAACTGCACAAAGTCGCCGGCTTCTTGATATTTTAGGCGGTGCAAGTCAATACTGGTATCTCTCAAGAGTCAACTGGGGATTATGTATGAAGCATCAAACAACACACAATCAGTCGTGCAAATATACTAGTACAGTTTTAATCACACACAGACAGGTGTTGGGATTACAGGCACAATTTCTCCAGACAATCTCCGACCAGCCCGAGAAGACAGGCAGACAGATAGACAAAAAAACCAGGCAGGCAGGAAGCAGGAAGGCACAAACAGGTAAGACAGATAGAAATAGCAGGCAGGAAGACAGAGACAAAAATGTAGAGAAGCAATCACGAACAGAAGGAAAGATAGATCCACAGACAGACAGACAGAAAGACGGACATACAGACAAACAGGCGGTCAAACCCACGACATTCCCCTAAAAAAAGGCAAACCAATTCAGGTGAGCCATCCGCAAGCAAACTCGATAAAAAACCGTCGATAAACTTCGTGCCAAATTCCATTCATCCCACAATCAGACACCCCACATCCCTCACACCACAAACACGTTCCACAAACAACACACAGACACACGATCCCCATGACCGTCCCCACTACACATTCCCCGGGAAGTCTTTCCGCGAACAACGAAGCTATCTGACAAGACTCATTAAGACTCCCTCTTCTCCTCCTTCAGCCCTTTCATCTTCCCATGCGACTTCAAAGACCCCATCCCTGCAGATGGCTAATGTTGGCGGCTCCCCACCACATCACCCGATATCATCCGACGCGTGTGTGTGTGACATAATCCAATATGACCTTTCCGGTGGACCGACACGCGGTAAGTTGTTCTGCACGCCCTCTTGGGAACCCTCTCTCATCGTCCCTAAATAAGGGGGAAGAAAAAGGGGGGGGGGTGATGATGATCGCCGCCAAGTATCGACCGAATTCAGCACGCGAACTCCATCGGGAGGAAACGTGAGCGTTACGTCAGACGGGGGAGAGTCAGATTCCCATCTCCCCCTCCGTCGTGTGGTACTGCACTACACAATGCAATGTCAGCTGCAGGGAGTTCAGGAAGAGAAATCCCTTTCCCTCTTTCTGGTCTGTCTGTCTGTGTGGTGTGGAAGCTTCCGGTCGTCTTCGACAAATCCCTCTGCGCTTCTTCTTCCTGCTGCTCTCTGGCCTTGCCGCGGGATCACGCGAGATGAAAAACTGTACACACACACACACACACCCATGCAGAAATAAAATACAAAGAGCACTCCTCCAGAGTCGTCCTGCAGTGATATGAAAAAAAATAAATTTAAAGCCCGGTATTTGCATAAACCTTCCCGACGACCAAAGACGTCATCGGAAATGGAGCCTGAAAGGCAAACGCAACAGCCCTTGATGAAACGTACCGAAACACATGTGACGTGTATCCTTCACGCTGCGGTGGTTGTGGCAATCGCAAAGGTTGCCCTCGAGAGGTTTTGGCCGCAGTTTGTATATTACGCTCGTCGTTGAGAGAGATGGACACAATTTGCAAGTCGGCGTGACTTCTTCTCCGTTTTCAATCACACGGACACGCGGGGGCCAGTAAGAAAAGACATTACACATTTGTGTTATGCAAGAGATTTCTGCGAGGCGTGCCAGCGAAATGCACGCAACCAACGCCGGGAGAACAATGCGAACATGTGTTGCAGCCAAGTTAGGTCTCTGTCGTTGATGAACAGCGAAACACCTGGCCGAACTTGGCTGCAACAATGTCGGTTTGTCAAATTCAAAAGACAGAGGCCCAACCACACAAAGCGGAAGAACGGAATAGAAGATAGGCATAATAAAGAAATCGAACAAATACAGACGAAGCATGATTTGAGGTTCGGATGGGAAACAATCGACCGAGACAGACACTATGGCAGAGTTCGAGGAGTCCTCGCGACTTCGTCGGTCCGCTTCACATGACGTTCGGACCTGGAGACAGGAAAAAAGACCAAAAATGCCTGCAGTGAGGCAAACACGGCATCGCAAAACAAAAACCATCCGGCCAGGTTCGTCCACTTCTTTTCCTCGGCGCTACTCACGAGAAGCCTTACAGACAAACTTGATTTTGAAGCCTTCCTCCTCGAATTCTACCCTTCACAATGATGCCTTGCTCATTTGCAATAAGCTCAGCGACAGTTCGGAACGGAGGCAGCTGAAATTCGACAGTTTTCTAACGAATGCAACAAGTCCAACCAAGTTCAGCCAGACTAGAGTTCTTTTCAGAGACAAACTGGACGAACTTGGCTAAAACAGATTCAACAGGACGAAAGAAGCGTGAGTTGTCGCTTCGCAACACCGAGAAGTATTTCTCTAGCAGCAGCATGACCTCTACCAACACAGACCAGCTGATGACTATAACGATGAAGGGTACTGCAGATGTTCCCAGGAGACAAACTCTCTGGCGCGTCTATCGGGGGAGAAGAAAACGCAACATTCTGTTTGTTTTTCCCCAGTTTGACCGCGGAAAAAATGTTGTTGTGCCCCGATCTCCGTCCGACGAGAGGTGTGTCGTGTCGAATAAGCAAGACGGGAGAGATCAACGATTAGGCATATTAAAGTCACACGAAAGGTGCCAGCGACCTGTCGCGTGACGTCAACAGCTTCCAAGGAGCGGATATCGACTTCTGCACGTCGTTACACTGGAATTTTTCACGGAAAACAGGGCAACGCATGAAATCACTCACCATATCGGCAGGCGTCTTGCGGGACGCCATTGTCATCAGCAGGGGGATGGTGGACGAAAGTCGAAGACGTCCCTGAGCAAAATTCGATTTCCCTCCTACTTCCCCGCGCGGGAGCTCACGCCTGTGAGGTGCGATGAATAGCGGGGTTCAGGCGGTATTCAGAAACTCGCGTCGGGGGAATAAATCAGTGGAGAAGAAGACGCGCTTTCGTGTACAAAGTCTTCCCCAAAGTATTTTGCGATCTCCTTGACAACTTCCTCCGCACCGTTTCCTCGTCAGGGTCGCTCCTCGCTGCTAGCACTTAATTCCATGAAGGAGAATCAAACACGCGTGTGTGTGTGTGTGTGCGTCAGGAGGGGAAGACGAGAGAAGAGAAGTGAGGAGAGGAGGAAATGGAGGAAGAAGCCTTCTGAGAAGAGCGCTTAAAAGAGCCTTTCTTTCTTCACCCACCGCTCCGTAATCTGCAAAGAAAAGAACGCGGAATCAGAAATAAACTTTTTTTGGTGTTATGAAAACAGTCGAGAGAAAATGGCAAAAACGGATAAGATGAGCTGCCAAAAAATTAAGCCAAAACAATAAGCGCTTTCCCTGCCGATTCTCCGGTAAATTCACCGGTTAACTGTACAGGGAGAATGCGCAGTAAAGCCAACTAAAACTTACGGATATTTTGTGTAAATTTTATCCGGAATAAGGTAAAGATAATTGCAAACTCAACAGGATGGATTGTGGCCCTTTAAAATCATTTGGTCGGGGTGTGGAGCACGAGAATAAGGAAATCGCGGAAGGCGTGGAGAAAGATCGCAGACTAACTTGGCTTGCAACGCACTGCGACGAACCTTCTCTCTGCTCATGTTGTTGCCCCTTGCTCGCTGACGCTGACAGACAGACGCATGCGATGCGATCGACCGGCTGTTTATAGTCAGCCGAATGGTACAAAATGAAGTGGCACGCCGTATGGTGCAAATACGTATCCGACTAACCAGCCACGCAATCAATCAATCTATCCAGTCTCAACTTATAATGTGCATGGAGTTCTGTTTTGCGGTGTGCCTCAGGCCCATCGATTAATCGATATTTTAAATTGCCGCGTGCATTTTTTTTTACCGCGAAGTGCAGTAAATTTACGGTTTAAATTGCTGGGCTTATGTAAGCACAAATTCTCACGTCTCCGGTACTTCCGGTTAATTCTTACACCTCTAGCGCGAAACATCGATACCTCTCTATGCCGGTTAATTTCGTTCATACACCCTATGTATTATTGATTGTCGCTGTCACGTCCCATAGATGTTCTGCCAAAAAGACGCCCACATCTCATATTTTAATCACTCCTAATTTATTGAACTTCTTTTGCAAATAATTATATATATTACAGTTTTTTTTCACTTAAAAAAATAAATTTATTTATTCGACGACGGAAGGTACACAGACGAAAATTCGTTCCGGAGAAATCGTTTCAGTATACGTAAAAAGCACCGATTTTATCGGTCTATCGTTACGGTAAAAGACAAAGTTCACGACAGAGAAAAAATCTGGCACAACTAACGAAGCACCCCATAACCCTGGAGCAATGTCTGCGTGTCTGCGTGTCTCCGTGTCTGCGTGTCTGCGTGTCTGCGTGTATCCGTGTCTGCGTGTCTACGTGTCTGTGTGTCTACTTGTCTGCGTGTCTACGTGTCTGGGTGTCTGAGTGTCTGGATGTCTGAGTGTCTGCGTGTCTGCGTGTCTGGGTGTTTGGGTGTCTGCCTGTCTGCGTGCCTATGTACACCATATACTTGCCGTATCACTTACCATATCATGTGGACTGTGGACAGTCACAATATTATTGTTGCAGCAGAGCGGAATGTCAGAGCTGTCCGGAATCTATGCCTCGTTGGACTCGCCAGCAAGGCCTTCAAAAAAAACGTCGGATAAGTAAAAACAGACAACTGTCAAAGCCGTTCCAGACAAAAGGCGCAAACACTCAGAGAAGTTGTTTCCAACCGCGGGATTCTAAGAAGTAACAATGCGGTCAGAGTGTGTGGTTGTGTTCGCAAGTGTGGCGGATATGTTGTTGCCAGCCTGTTTTGCCACTTGTCCAAAGAGGACTTCATGCACGGGCAAGACTTTGTCTGGAGATCCAGTCAGAGTGAGACACAGACAGACAGACAGACATACGGAAAGAGGGGAAACGTTTCTGATTATGATCTCGATGACCGCTGGACAAACGACTGCTCTCCGGCGTAAAGATATCTGTTTGATGCCGGCTTTCTCCTTTTCTTGCCTTCCCCCTGGCTCTCTTGTCTGTGTGGCTGGCTGTCTGTCTCTGACCGATAAGATTCGACCTGACTCAAATGCCTTTATTACCCCGCTGACTGATCAGTCTCTCTTGACCACTTTCCACTTTCTCTCTCAAAATCTCCCGTCCACACTTGCTGCTTCCCTTTCGTTCAGGTTCACCTCTCTTGTCTGGCTCCTGCCTGACTGTGTGCCCCAAGACAGGCAGAAACTAAACAGCCTTTGGAAATATAAGTTTCTCTGTAATCTTTGTCTGCCCGCCCTCTCGGCGAAAACGAAAGAGGTCTATTATCTTTTCCGCCATCGTGCCCTTGTCTCTTCCTTGTCGGTCTGTCTGTGTCGATGTCTGGCTGTTTGAGGCGAATCGGGAAAGACGGCTATAAAGATATCGTTTACATGAAAGACTGATGTCCAACAGTGACCTGCACCACACGGTTTTGAAAGATGTATTTGATTTTGGCTTGGTGGCGCGGGGTCGGGGTAGAATTGCAATTACGCGCTCAAATTTCAGAGTTGACCGAGCATGCCGGTAGGGGTGTCTGTGCGAAGAAGTTATGCTAATTTAATGATTAACGCCTGAGTCTGTTTTGCTTACCATTTCGTGTCTGAGACTATCTCCATGTTTGAGTATCTGTAAGTCTGTGTGTCTGCCCGCCTATCTATCTTTATGCCTATCTGTCTGTCTGTCTGTCTGTCTATCTGTCTGCCTGCCTGTCTTTCTGTTTGTCTGTCTGCCTATCTGAATGCCTGTCTGTCTGTCTGCCTGCCTATCTGTCTGTCATGTGTCTGACTGAGTCTGCCTGTGAGCCTGTCTGTCTATTCACATGCCTGCCTTGACGTCAATGGGTGACATCATTGCTTATGCTTCTGTGCCTAATTCTGATGATCTCACTCCAATGTGCCATAGATTTTTCGAAGATTTTAAGGCCGATAATCTTTCAAGTTATTAATGCATGTCTCGAACGCTGGTGACTGCCCAGTGGTGTCGGATTCTCGCATGACCAGCGGTTTCACACCTGCAAGAATTCTTGGCCCACCGAACGATATCCGGTTTCGTCGGTAGTGTCATGCAGACAAACGGTCCCGAGGTGAGCTCCGTGGTCCGCAGCCGCCTTGCTGTGACGACAAAGTGGCGAGGACAATCACAGACATCTCAGTAATGTTGAAGCTGACGGAAACGAAAACGCAACTGTCGTGACTTTAAAAGGTCCGTTCAGCACATCATCTAGATTACCTGTCGAAGACCCAACCGGTAATTCCGCGTTCTCTGCTAGTGAGATACGAAAAGATCGATGGACATCCCAGGCAAGATGTACAAATGCACTGACAGATAAGTGTCAAAGAAGATGACAGTTGGACAAGCATCACAATTCCAAATCTGACCCTGAGAACCTCGCATCACCTGACGACTAGAGAGCGACAGGAAAACGAATGAACACACAGACACGGAAGAAGATGCCGCCATAAAACGAACAAAAATCTAAATAAATCTTCAACAGACATGGCCTCGACGATGGGCGAGGATAGCTTCCGTGGAAGAAGGGCAGGCTTCGGTTAGCACTTCTGGTCCATTTGGTCCAAGCCATATTGTGTCTTCTGCAAGTAAAGGGATACCGTTAATACTGCATGCAGAAAGCGAAACGCGTAGATTCGATTCCTGATGGGACTAGTGAGGAGGACGGTGATCAGACAGATACTAAGATAGACAGTCGAAAAATACAGATAGAGAGACAAACAGACAGATAGACAGAGAAAAAGAGGGGCAGAGAGACAGATATCCAAAGAGACAGACAAAGAGACCGACAAACAGCCAGACAGCCAAAAAGACAAACAGGCAGGCAGCGATACAGACAGATAGACAGAT
>LRSR01007103.1:0-11617 GCA_001579985.1 Hypsibius dujardini
GGTTTTTTTAAGAACACAGAAAGAACGGAAGGAACAAACCAAACACACGATAATGTTGAGTGATTATTGCGCACTGCTTTTATAGCGGGTTGGCATTGCTAGAGGAAACGTGGATGCGTGACCGACACTCGAACAATTGGCCCTTCAGCCCACTCAAAGCCGAAATACGCAGGCTAAAAGTTTGCGGAGATCACGCTGCTGAGCTGGCATTAACCGCGCCGTTCCGTTCACGTTGCTTGTTATTTTATTGGCTTTTCGAAAAAAAGAACTGTTTTGAATGATTTTCATTGCAGGTTCTGCAGGCTTGTAGATTTCCGGGTACGACGAGAGTATACCATTCGCACGGGTTGGGGGAGGGGGGGAATCTTAGCACGTTCATTGAAGACCTCTAAGGACTGAAGACCTCTAAGGACTGAAGACCTCTAAGGACTATTTATGAAGTACAGTGAAAGAGTTTTGTGTGCTTCGGTTTTACCTTCACGCCGTGCAATGGCGATGAGTAAGAGATTTTTTCCCCTTTGCCGGTCCATTTCTTATGATATCTGAGCTTATCAATATTAAACCAAACCAACAGTCTGCTTAGAGTAAATACCGGCGAGAGTTCCAGCGTTTCACGCGTTTGCGCGCCTCTTATAAAGGCTTAAGTTGTATGTGGAGACTAGACTAACAGGACAGAACACAAGTGCAGTCAATCCCGTGTGGGAGCTGTCAGGTTGCGTTCTTCTTAGACATCAGACGCTTGTAGACGGCACTGCCTCGGGACAGTCTCTCCATTTGGCCACAATGTCTGTGAAGATAGCATGCCTGCGAACAGAATGTCTGGGAACAGTCTCTTCATTTGGCCACAATGTCTGTGAAGAGAGCATGCCTGCGAACAGAATGTCTGGAGACAGAGACTCAGACGGGATATCCACAATGTTTGGGAGATAGAATGCTGAGGACACAACGTCGGTGTGCCAATTTACAGCTGTGAACGCAACGGTAGGTTGAAGTGGCGAACAGTAAAGGGAAAGGTCATAAATCCGTCTTTAACATGTCCTGCTTTTTCTTTCTAAATCTTGTTGGTTTCGCGCCCTTGACTCCTACTGCGGTGCTTCACCCTAGTACACATCTGGTGTACGAAAAGATTTTTTGGCAGAAATTTGTGAGTAAGAGTTGGACGCCATTCCTTAGGAGGCGATAATTGCCGCCATTGATTCCTGGCAGCGCAGAGTCCGTCGCGTGGACGGCGCAAGCGGCAGTCACAATGAGAAAAAAAAACCATTTGGTGGAGTAGTAAATTCTCCATCTTTTGGCCGTTTCAGTTTTTGGTGTGCTTTTTTTGGTTTCTCGGTCAATTCTGAGTAGTTACAAGTTTGGGTTCAAAAATAAGTCCGCACCCGGTACAGAACATGTTGCCCCGGTACAGAACATGTTGCCCCGGTACAGTACATGTTGCCCCGGTACAGAACATGTTGTCTGAGTATGAATAGACCATTACGACATTTCACTCCGAATATGTCTGTCGAGCCCACACTGTCTTCCAAAGACTGCCTGCAGGCCCTCTACTTCGCTCATGGTTCAAGTACGTGACCTTACAGTTAGGGACGGTTCCACACTCAAAATGCGGGAGTTTGTTTCTCAGCAATGCTGAGTCACATCGCCAGAAAGCCATGTCAAACTGTTAAGCTCCGCCCCCATTTGCCAGAACGACTATGAACATCTTCCTAAGAATATCCGAAGGACTCTCCAGATCAGCGTTATTCTATGACGCGGCCTAGCAAGAATCGTCCAACATGCCAGAGCAGACGATGTGGCAGTTTTTGCTCTTGGCGTCTGACACGGACTATGAACGTCGCATAAGGTTGTTTGTCGGGTGTGCTCTCGATCAACGGAGCCCTCCGACTATTGCTAGGCTTCCCCTGAACAGCCTTGTTCGAGTGTCCGTTGAACACTTTTTGGGCCACTTAACGCGACCTTGAACTGTCATGCGTGTTCCCTTCTGCGCTCGCAGATTCCTTGTGGGCGATTATACTTGGTTCATTATGAAACTCTTGGTTGCCGCACTATGTGGCTTAGATCGTTCAGTGTCAGGGTAGCGAAGAGCCCTACAACTTCTGGCGGCAAAAACAATTTGAACCCGAAATTCCTAAAAACGACTATTTATTGTTGCCGTTTTAACAGAAGCTCCGCCCCCCGCAGTACCCGCAGTAATCACACCAGTTGATCATTGTAAGCATCTCCTCCTCTTCATTTAAGTTCTTTTTTCAAATTCAAACCAACATCCGTCTCGCCATGGCCGCTTTTGTCCGAGTGTTCCACGATCAGGATTGAAACGGCGATTACATTGTAGACTTCCCCGTCTTCGCGTTCCTCGGCGATACCGGTCCCAAAATCGGTTTGGACATTTTCCGCTTCGAGGACGGAAAAGTCGTCGAACATTGGGATCACTTCCGGCGAGCTCAATTCCAGTGGGCGGAGCATGGTCGATGGCGTCACACAAGTCACGCCTGCTACGAAGTCTCAGACCAAAGCCAACAAGGCACTGGCCAAGGCGTATGTCGAGGACATCTTGGTGAATGGACGGACGGAGAAACTGAGGAGCTTCTTCGACGGTGACAACTACATTCAACACAATCCCACGGCAGGGGACGGCGTGTCCGGTCTGATTGCCGCATTTGGAAGTGCCACTGCCAAAAAGGTCAAGTACAATCGGATTCGTCTGGTTTTGGGAGAGGGAGACTTTGTTTTGGTTGCCAGTGAGGGAACGGAGGATGGCGTTCTAACGGCCTTGTACGATCTGATCCGTGTGCAGAAGGGAAAACTCGCCGAGCATTGGGATGTGATTCAGGCGATCCCGCCGCGCGACCTGTGGAACCCTCTCAACAACAACGAAAATTTTAGAGTGACGGTCTTTGTTCTTATCGAAAGAATGGTCGCTCAAATTGGAAACAAGTGCGTCGGATTTTTGCAGATCACAATGATATGATATGGGTCATCATGAATGCGATAAATTTCCTTTCTTTTACTAAGATTATTAAAAATTGAACAAATCGTCAAGGAACAACATGTGTAAAATGTAATGCGGCCAAACTACAAAATGGTGCAGGCCGTGGCCCTTTCTCGCATGTAATCTTCAACTGACGGAAGGGTAGGTCCTCCGAATGGTTCCGGATAGGTTCCGTCAATGTAGACCC
Source organism: Hypsibius dujardini (assembly GCA_001579985.1). Classification (NCBI taxonomy): domain Eukaryota; kingdom Metazoa; phylum Tardigrada; class Eutardigrada; order Parachela; family Hypsibiidae; genus Hypsibius; species Hypsibius dujardini. The sequence goes on from LRSR01007103.1 coordinate 3,177, forward strand.
GATACAGAGTCAGGTAAAGTTCTGCGGCCTTTGCTTGTCTGGTTGACTGTCCGGTGGAATGAGTGGTCGTTGCGTTCCATGTGTGCATTGTGTTGAAACCTTCACGGAGCTCAGCTCCACTGAAAATCCGCATTGGTATGGTTTCAACGGCAATTACTTTGGCACCTGTTGCACGCATCCAAACACTGACTCGTTCTCGAACCTAGTAACCAAAACAAGGAACATCAGTAATATTTTAAGAGATAACTTTATTTTTGCCTGTGACTCGATTTGCCTGCCTGCTGTGTCTGTCTGTCTGTCTGTCTGTCTGTCTGTCTGTCTGTCTGTCTGTCTGTCTGACTGCCTGTCTGTCTATAAATTTGTCTACATACATTTCCATTAATTTGTATGTATATCTCGGCTTAGCTGTGTGAGTGTTTGAGCTTACTTGTAGCTGGTCTTCAAACGTGCCAGTAGTACAACAGGCAGGGGGCTCCAACATTCCAGGCACAAACAGTTTGAAATTCAGTCGGACGGGCCCGCTGTGACTTCCGCTAGCGTAGGCTGTGCCGTAAGCCTGATTCGGTATGACGTAAGCTAGTCTAAGATAGCGAACGTAGTACGAATGCAAGTCCCTTTCTGTATAGACCATTCGAAGGGTGTCGATTTGTCCAGTTGTCCACCTCTGCTTGTGTAGTAGAGTCTGTACATTCACCAAACGGAAAGCGGGTGACTGCTGGAGGAGCCATTGATGTGCCTTACCCAAGACCTGTGGAAAAGGCTCCAAAACTGGTCGACTGAAAAGGCCACCTTCCCCTAAGACACCAGGCACAAAGTCCGCCACTCCGATAAGCTCCATTGCCGGTGGACCTTGAATGTAAAAGATGCGCAGCATGTACGCAAAGGTGGTTGAGCCAGCACCTCGTTCCGTCCAGGAAGTGCAGTCAGGGTCCGTGCCGTTACTGCTGACTTTCAAAGACACGGTCTCAATTGTAATGATTCGCCCCTGTGAAGGTGAAAAAGATCATAACTTTTCTTGTCTTATGAAGCAGTGAGAAAGGAGACAGTCAACACTGTCAAAACGGGTAAGTCAATAGCAAAGAAGCAAACAAACAGACAGACAGACAGACAGACAGATACAGACAGACAGACAGACAGACAGACAGACAGACAGACAGACAGACAAATAGACAGACAGACGTAAAGTACCTGAATTGGATTAGTAGCAAACATTTCGTTCGTTTGATGGATCAGTGAGTCCAATCTGTGCGACACCTCAGTGTTGAAGAATCCCACTTGAACCGAGGGCAAAATATTGAAGTACCCAATTTGTTGAACTACACTCCCTCCGTCCATGCGTGGCTGCATCCACAGCCGAAGACCGCGAACATACCGACTGGCACCCTCTCCGGATACGACGTAACTGGAGTTGATGACATTGACAATCTCTCCGCTGTTATGGGTGTTGAACTCTACCGTTTCACACGTGCGGATTTCCAATGTGCCATTCTGCGTGAGCCATTGATTGGCCCGTTGAAGGATGACGGAAAAGGGCTCGAATTCCGCCCAGCTGAGGAAGCTCCCGGGCCGGATACAGTTGGGGATGAAGTCGGCGGAGATTAAACCGCCGACGGCCGCACCACCCGGAGAGTCTTCCCGTTTGATATCAGGTTGAACATCCATTCTCTTCGGGTTCAGTAGGAATGGAATATACCACAGTGATACACTAAACAGAGATGAAGTTGCGACGAAGCCGGTGCAAGAGAACGCAAAACTACGCGCGAGGGGGGTGGATAATGCAAACACGCGTCATGAAGTGAAACGCAGTGCACGTGTGGAGAATATATACTGTGTGATCATACAGGGCAATCTTTGATGCAGAAAGCAGTGTCGATTGCGAACCACTACTGATTGCCGTGGAAAAGATTTGGCGAACTGAACGTTAAGCACATGTGAGTTCTCATAGTTGAGAGGCGTGACGTGTTTATGACTCACAATAGTCAATGACTACGCGTTTGAATGAGTACTGGGGCATATTACGTTTGTTCATATCTAAACTGTAAGGACCAAGTACTGGTCTGGTACCGAGCTTGTGTGGCAAGAAATTTATTGCGGAAGGCTTACATCATCAGCCCCTGAACACATGTAACAGCTCTGTACACATGCCGCTAGGGTGAAAGGTATACTCAATAGGGAAAAGGGAACAGACATGACAAAAAGGAACACCCCTTTCTGTCGCATAGACATCTATGCGGCGGTGTCGCGTCTGCTGATCCGTCAACGCCCGGACCGCAAAAGATGGCCTTCTTGTCTGTCATCGCTACTCCGCGTCTGGTCATCTCTGAATGTTGTTAGCATACACGTACTTTAGTACTGTTCTGTATTGGAGCGAGTTCTAATCTATTTGTGAGCATTCTCTAATCTGTCTTATGTGGACAGCTCTGGCATATTTATGAGCGCTTCTGTGCTCTGTCCTGGTGGGTGTTTACGTTGATGTGGCCATTGGTCATTTAATACTCTGTACACGTACTTGTGCATGTACGCTCCCGTAGCGTCCTCAGTCCGTTGTTCTACTACTATAATAGGGTCGATTTGATAAGTCTGGTTCGCTACCGCGTCAGCGATAGGAGATGAACAGGCAGTTGAGCGGTTTTGTCTGTAGTCTTTGACCGTCGCCAGAGTTGGTTCCTCAATCCCAGCTGGTGTTGGTTCCTCAGTTCCAGCTGGCTCGTGGACTGCTCCGTCGACGTAGATCCTGAACAGGGTGAAGTGCTCGTCCCTCGCGCGTTTTGTGGTTGAGGAGCCGCCATCGTTGGAATCACTCGTTGTGGCGGCTCCAAGTGTGTATTGTGTTGAAGCCTTCTCGCAACTCAGTCCGCTGAATATTCCCATTGGAATTGTTTCGACGGATATGACTTTTGCACCGGTCGTCCTCATCCAAGCGCTCATCCATTCACAAATCTAAAACGGGAACGGTCATTGGTTTTTTGAATACTTTCTGCACATATGTAAAGTATATCTGTCAAGCCGTCTATCCTTTTATCCCCCTGGACGTCTGTCTGTCTGTCTGTCTGTCTGTCTGTCTGTCTGTATGCCTGTATGCCTGTATGCCCGCCTGTCTGTATACATAATTCTTCCCGTCTATTCTATTGGAACAGACCCACTGTGTACACTATCGTCACAAAGTCCAGTACGTGATTGGGAATGACATAAGCTAGTCTGATAAAGCGAACGTAGTACGTATGCAAGTCATTTTTCGAATAGGCCATTCTAAGAGTGTCCAGCGACTGAACTTTCGTCCGCTTCCGTTTTTGAACCAGCGTTTGTGATTTGTCCATTTGAAACGCGAGAGTCTGCTGGAGCTGTAGCCATTGATTCGCTTTGGTCAGAACCTCAGGGAATGATTCTACGGTCGATAGACTAATTACTTCCCCCCCCCCCAAGCTGAGGCGCGAAGGATAAAGTCCGCCACTCCAATAAGTTCTCTTGCCGGTTGCCCGCGAACGTAAAAGACACGTAGCAGGAGATACAGTCGGTATCTGTACCGTTGTTCCCGACTCTCTACGGTACCGTCTCAATGATGACACTTGTTCCCTGCCAGCGGGAACCATTTGGTTCCATTATCCATTTGGTGAATAATGCAAGTAAGAAATTACAAACAAGACTTACAGGAAAAGGAACAAACGTGGAAAAGAACTATCAGTGTGTGACAAGTAAAACGAACAAATGCACGTAAGAACAAATTCGACCAGACGAACACAAAGTCCAAAAAAAACGAAAAGCAGAATGAACGGAACAGATGCGAACAGTGAACAGAACGGGCAGAACAGACACGATGGAACGGTGTCTTGGAGTACAACAAAATATAAGGTACTTCGTTAATACAAAATACTTCGTTAAAATAATTTAATTTAATTAACATTTTGCAGTGTCGCTGTACTGAATGTGAGTGTTTAATTTGTTGTGGAGAACTGAACGAGTCCGTATTTGCTGAAGAGTGCAGGTAGGAATCCGTTCTCCGCCAGTTCAAGTAGGACGATGTTCAGTTTTTCCCGCAGTAGCGAGCCTGTGGTCAGAAAAACATCTCAGTGGCAACTCAACACCGTATTTCTTGTTCAATTCAAACAAAGTATCTCGTATTGACCTTGCTGCACCGGAAGGAATATCAAAAAGTTCCCCAGAGTGCCAGGCTGAACGCCGAGCAGTCCGCCGGTCTGGGCGGCCGCCAGTTGCGGGAACGGAGAGTCGGTGAGGTAGGCGAAATTACCTCTCAACACTTTTCTCGCTCCCTCCGTGTCGGATTGCACGATGGAGTCCGGCATGCCAGCTAGGATGTTGCGATAGATAGCTTGAAGGGTTGAGTTCTTTGAAATCTGCAACAAATGCGTTAAATTTTTACGGCGGTCGCCATCAGAAACAGACACAAGCACAGGCACAGCAGACACAGACACAGACACAGACACAGACACAGACATAGACACAGACACAGACACAGACATAGACACAGACACAGACATAGACAAAGACAAAGACACAGACATAGACACAGACATAGACATAGACATAGACATAGACATAGACACAGACACAGACAAAGACGCAGCAAGAGACATGCCACATTGTAGTACCTTGAGGAAGGTGAGATCGGCATCATCGCGAATGAGGTACTGAACACCGTTATTCAAGCCCTTCTGAGCGTTGTACAAGATCTGAAGGCTGTAGGTAGCCAACGGGACTAGGAAATCGACGACAGCCTCGCGTTCCGCGTTAATGGTCAAATCAGCGCCAATTAAGTCGGCTTCCTATTACAATATGCATAGATTTTCACAATCACTGTACGACTCGTACAGTGAGTCTTTATACTTCCGATTAACTCGACTGACAATTACACCAACGTACATCGTTAATTAATGCGCCAATGAGAGTGCCGTCCCACGTCCCATCCGGATTGACATTTCCAAACTTCAAATCCGGTCTGGATGTGAGAGTGTAGGGAATACCGGACTGCTGTTTTATCGCATTGAGCAGGTCGACAAGAAATCCCGAGTCCGGAGTGCCGGCAGACGCATTTGCTGCCACATACAGGAACCCGTCCTATATAAAGATGGACACAGACTAGATAGAGGAATTGGAAGAGCCACTGTTCTTTGAAACGGAATAGAAAAAAGAACAAACAGGAACAGAAACCCGTCTTATATGAGGATAGGTCTCTGTTCCCCTTTGTTCTGTTTTCTGTTTCGTTTCAAAGACCACATAGTGGATAGGAAGAGCCACTGTTCTTTGAGACGGAATAGAAAAAAGAACAAACAGGAACAGAAATCCGTTCTATATAAAGATGGACACAGATCAGAAAGCGGATAGGAAAAGCCCTTGTTCTTTGAAGCGGAACAGATAAAGGAACAGAAAAAGGAACAGAAAAGGAACAGAAAAAGACTAATACCGGAATTGCGAAGACTCGGATGTTCCGAGGAACGGGAACTGTTTGGCAGCCGTTATAGGCATAACCGGACGATCCGCCATTGTCGCTTCCTCCGCCGGAATGTGGGTTATAGTACGGACCGTGACCGTGCGCATGGCCATAGTAGTGAGCGTCAGCCCAACTAAGGAGCAATACCAAGGGGAACATTTTGAGGGAATGTGAAAACATTTTCCTGTAGTTTTTGTCTGCCGATTCAGTCTAGTACCGATTTACGGAACGGACCCAAGCATGCATATTATATACGGTTCTGTACATCTACGCACAGATGTATAGGGAAAGTAACAATAAATTCGGTTTAAACTTTTATGGACAGGCGTGTAACCTTATGCGGATTGTAATAGTATATGCATCAAATCAACCATTAAATATGGCGGACTTACGATGCATCATGCCTGCATGCAGTAACTGTCGTGTGTCACGGTCAACAAACGTATGGACGAGTCGACAGGTAGTTTAGCTGCACTATAACTGACTGACTGAATTTACCATCAGTCATTTCGTTGCGTTTTGGGGCAAGGTAAGGAGATGAAACCGTAGGAAAGACGCACTCGTTACTTAATTAAGCTCCAAGAAGAAGACTTCTGGACGCTCCGATGTCTGTCTGTCTGTCTGTCTGTCTGTCTGTCTGTCTGTCTGTCTGTCTGTCTGTCCCACTAAGAGGAACATCCCACTAAGGAACAGGAGCAGTCCAGGAACACAAAACAGGAACGGTCTAAAGAACAGCCGAGGAACATGAAGGAGTAAACGCTAGAGAATAGCAGATAACCCTCCCGATATCAAGTCCTGCAATAAACTCGGAAGAAAAAAATCGTAAATAATAAAATAATTTTCCCACGCACTATTAGGCAAGGCCAGAAAATGTCAACTAAAAGGAACAGGGAACAGAGCTAGAGTCAGAAAAGTGTGGAGTCTACAGAATGGTACAGGCATTCGCCCGGTCGGCCATGTAGTCCTCCACGGACGGCAAAGTCGGCATGCCAAACGGCTCCGCGAAGACCCCATCGATGTAGACGCGGTACAAGGTTAAGTATACCTCCGGAGCTTTGGCTTCTCGATGGTTGGAGTCCATGTAGCCGTGGTTGAAGTTAGAGCCTTGTCCGAAGGTTGAGGCGTGATGGTGATGGTTGGACCCGAAGTTGAACTGGCCAAAGTTTGAGGCGTGGATCCCAACGCCGACATGGCCGACTGGATGATGGTCTGTCCCAGTGGTGTTGTGGTGCACCACCTGGTTCCAGGTGTGCATAGTGTCGAAGCCTTCCACCGCTTCGGCGCCGCTGAAGATGCACATCGGAACGGTCTCGACGGAGATCACTTTCGCGCCGGTTGCTCGCATCCAGGCGCTCATACGTTCGCGAATCTACAAGTATTCGATGAAACTAACTCTTTAAAGGGTTTTCTGACGTTGCATATTTGTCTGCCTGATAGACCACTATTCGTCTGTTTGACTGTCTAAAGGATCAGAATGATCGTATGTTTAACTTTCTGCGTCGGTTTGTCTATGCCTGTCTGATCACTGCGTTTCTGTTTGACTCTCTTATCGGTTCAACCAGTCTGTCTCTGTCTGTCTGTGTCCAACAGACAGATATCCCCCTGGAAGCCGTGCAATCTGTCCGTGAACTGACATGTCTTCGTCGGTTTGTCACACTGCTGTTCGACTTTCTGGAATTATATTATTGGCCCGGCTGGGTCTCTGTGTATCGGCACCTGGCTGTCTGTGTCGGCCCATCTATTGCCTCTTGTAATTGTCTGTCTGTCTGTCTGGCTGTCTGTCTGTTTGTCTGTCTACCTACCTGACTGCCTGCCTGCCTGCCTGTTTGTCTGTCTGTCTGTCTGCCTGCATGTCTGCCTGCCTGCCTGCCTGCCTGCCTGCCTGCCTGTTTGTCTGTCTGTTTGTCTGTCTGCCTGTCTGCCTGTGAATGTCTGTCTGCCTGTCTGCCTGTGAATGTCTGTCTGTCTGCCTGCCTGTCTGTCTGCCTGTCGCTTTGTCTGTCTGCCTGTCTGCCTGTGAATGTCTGTCTGCCTGTGAATGTCTGTTTGTCTGTTTGTCTGCCTGTTTGTCGGTCTGTCTGCCTGCCTGTCTATTTTGTCTGCACGCGTCTTACCTGCAGCTGATTTTCATACGAACCAACGCTGCAGCAGCCTGGCGCCTCCAACATCCCGGGCACAAACAGTTTGCTGTTCAGCCGAACTGCTCCTTCCGATCTACCCCCATAAGCTGGATTGGGAATAACATACGCGAGCCGGATGTACCGGACGTAGTATGTGTGAAGGTCGTTCTCGGAATACACCATGCGAAGGGTGTCCAGATGACTAGTCCACTTCTGCTTGTGAAGCAGTGTCTGAGCGTTTAGCAGACGCAGCCCCGGCTGCTGTTGCAGCAACCAATGATGAGCTTTGCCGAGGACCTGAAGTACAGATAGTGATATTATCTAACAGATAAAGTAACTAAATTTGAATAAAATCTACTGTTAAAAATATTTTTTAATACAGTTAAACAATACGAACTTGAGGGAACGGTTCCAGCTGCGGCCGGTGGAACAGTCCTCCGTCGAACAGGACGCCGGGAACGAAATCGGCCACACCAATCATCTCCAAGGCCGGCGGACCTTGAATGTAGAAGATGCGAAGCATGTAGGCGAAGACTTGACTAAGTCCGCCGCGCTCAGTCCAGGATGTGCAATCGGGATCGGTGCCACTCGAAGAGACCTTCAAAGTGACGGTCTCGATGGTCAGAAGTTTACCCTGAAAAAATGCGGAACAGCTGCCAATTCAGAGAGATGGTGAACAGACATCATGTGCTGACGTCATTAGTAAAGTTCGGCTGATTGACCTAGTAATCGAGCTGTTTGAAACAACTCGGCTTCTCAGAAAAATCCTGCTACTCGGTCTATCCTTCCGTTCTTTTATCTGAAAGCCAGTGTCTGTCTGTCTGTCTGTCTGTTTGTCTGTCTGTCTGTCTGCCTGTCTGCCTGTCTGCCTGTCT
>LRSR01007105.1:0-17967 GCA_001579985.1 Hypsibius dujardini
GTACAAAAGTATATCAAACGCTAAACGAAAAATCTAAATTATAAATATATATATATATATATATATATAGAGAGAGAGAGTGTGTGTGTGTGTATATGCAAACTGCGAAGTATGTGTTATAATTACTATTAAATTATTATTCTTATGATAACTATTTATTAGATTCCTCCATGGATTCGAAGCTCAAGTCTATCTCACCCGATCCGGCCGTCCCCGCGGCTCCACTCACCGAAGGAGACCTACAAAAACTGAAGGCCGACGCCAGCATCCTCGATCGGCAAAAGGGCCAACTCAACGTCCATTATATCGGCTCGCTGGACCGGCTCGGGGACGCCGCGCAGAACCTCAAAGATTTCCCTATCGTTCCGTCCAAACAGCCGCCCGTCTTCCTGCGCCACTTGGACGGCAACAATCGCACAAGTATTGTATTTCCTCGATAGATAGCGACAGCGCACGAGCTGTGTGACGTTAAATTGGTCCCCATTAAATTAAATTCCAGAAACGGAAGACGCAGAATTGTAATACCAGGCAACTCTTCCACTGATTAATTGATTGGAATGATAGGCAAAAAGACAAACTTTACGTGTACAGCGGGCAACCATTACGTCACGTGATCCGTGCGCTGTCGCTATCTATCGAGGGAATTCTGTACCGGTTCGTCTAACATTGCATATATTTAAATTTTAGTTTCTTTGTGGTTTCTTTAAAATTGAAATTAAATAAAAAAATTAAATAAAAAATTAAATAAAAATTGAAAAATAAATAAAACAAAAAAAAACTTTAAATTAAAAAAATTAAATTAAAATTTTTTAAATTAAGACACGTTATGTAAATAACTCTAGGTCCGTCACCATCTCGGGTCGCCTCACTGTTCAAGTCGCCCGAGACGCGACTGGACTTCCACAACGACCTCATCGACGACTACGACGAAACGGAACTGATGGAACTGCCAAACAACTTCGGCCCGGCGCCTTCACAGCGGGAATCGAAGTTAATGTCGTCGACGGAGAATATTGTCGATTATCGTGAGATCTTTCGCAAGTGCTACCGAAACGCCAGGAGGAAGACGAAAGCCTTAGTGGAGAAGGAACCGTCCGCGGCGACGTACGGTGATTTAGCGGACAACCGAGTGTCGCAGATCGCGGCGACCGTACCGTGGGAACCGCTCGTGCAGCAGTGGTTCGCGTTGGGATCGGATTTTCAAGATGGAATAATGAAAGAAATCGATTATGAAAATCTCATTCCGATGTTGTTTCTCGGATTTGAAGAAGTCATCCTTCAGGTATAAAGTAGGATAAACTTCAATCCCAAAAATTATTATTATTAATAATGAAAACTAATATTCTTTATTTGGGATAATATTAAAAATATTTATTAAAAATGGGTTGATTATATTTTATAAAATGTTTAGTAATTTGTCTTTTTGTTTCAATGTTTATTTATTTATTTGAACTTCATTTATGGGTTCTTTCATCAATTCAATTAATTGTAATTTACTTATAAGGTTGCTACATTTTTTTAAATATGTTTTAGTGCAAATGACTGGCACTTAAACAGTCAGAAAATATTTAGGCTCAAAAACGAGGCTTGGTGCCACAAGACAGTGAGACGCCTCGGGATGCCGCGGACAAACTGGAGGACCCGGAATTTGATCCGCTAGAGACACTGGGTGTTTTCCTGATTCGAAATAATCCCCGGCACAACAACATCTGGGAAACAGATTCGTACGTGCACAGTTTCCGAAAAGTGATTCGGCAAATACGGAGCGAGAAGACTTGCAGTCGTGCCATAGAAGATTTTTCGAGTTTGGCGGAGAACATCCGGACGGCTGATGGTTTTCCTCTGTTGCCGCCAAAAGATATGGGCGAGAAAACTAAAAAGGCCAGTTATGCTTCACAAAACACCAGCACATTTCTGTAAGCAACACTAATTGCATCTATCTGTCTGTCTGTCTGTCTGTTTGTTTGTCTGTCTGTCTGTGTGTCTGTCTGTGTGTCTGTGTGTCTGTGTGTCTGTCTGTCTGTCTGTCTGTCTGTCNCTGTCTGTCTGTCTGTCTATCTGTCTGTCTGTCTGTCTGTCTGTTTGTCTGTCTGTCTGTCTGTCTGTTTGTCTGTCTGTCTGTCTGTCTGTGTGTCTGTGTGTCTGTGTGTCTGTCTGTTTGATATCTGATTTTGATTGTCACTGCTAAAGTAAAACGTTTTTAGCATGGATGGTGGATGGGAAACCATGGAGAACACCGAATCTCTGATGACGGAAGATTCTCGCCGAAAATTGAGCGCAATTGTCCGCCTGTTGGCTCAGCCGAAGATGGCAGGCATCTTTGAAGAGGACGGGGTCCTAGATACTACTTCACCCGATGAGCACCCATACGAAGTGAATGTCGAATTCTTGAAGACGTTTTTGTTGAACTTCGTGGAGGAAGTTCCGAATGTCGTGCATCAAACAAAAGGTTCGAACCTCTTTTAGGGAACGAATATCGCTGAGTTTTTTCAATATGTTCTGACGTATCGTTTCTAGAGGCCATTCGACAGGTGGTACGAAACCTGCCAAACTTGCCGGAAGAGCCCGTGATCAACGAGGACGATACTGTCAAGGTTCGTGTCTGCAAAGTTTATTACGATTTCCCAATATAAAGTATATTATATATTATATATACATTATATATATGTGTTATAAATACATTATATATATTATATATACATTATACATTTGTAAAGATTTATTAAGTCCATTAACGTTAGTTTTTAGGTTTATTTTAAAGAATTAAATTCCAATTTCAGATTTTGAGTCGGATCTTGCGAATACTCAGGCAAACCGATCTGGAGCAAATTCAAAACTACTGCAAGCTTTTCACGGAGCAGTCGGAGGAGAGCCGGAAGTTTAAGAGCAGACAAGCGCAGATGCATGAGTTATTTGAAGCGATGGACGAGACTCAGGTTTGTCATGTGATCCCGCGGTTTTTCACGTACACACTTGCTTTTAATGCCTATGTACCCAAGTTAAAGCCACCCTTTAAACTTCGGCCAAGCAAAATAGGGTGGTCCGAATTCGAGCCAATTCCAGCTACCACGTGCTGCTGCTTTTCAACAATTGATTGATTATTGATTGAACTCCTCCAACCAGAGGAGAACAGAACGGAAATCAAACAGAACAAAAACAAGGAAAACAGAATAAAAAAAGAACAGAACAGAACAGAAACAGAACAGAAACAGAACAAAAATTGGTCGGCGTTACAGGTCGTGACTTACTAGACTGAGGCATTTTAGACACCGAAAAACACTCAAGAAATCAATCAAGGACGCTTGACCGCCAAAAGATAAATTTGCTCAGTCAATTGATCGATTGATCGATCGCATTGGCTGAAATTGGCTCGAACTCGGACCCCCTATTTTGCTGGGCAAAAGCTTAAAGGATGGCTTTAACTTGGGCACATAAGCATTAAAAGCAAGTACCAGACCGACATGCGTTGTTAGACAGGATACGTCAGTCGTCCGAAAGTTTTCCTCCTGCTGGATGAAATCTACGCCAGTGGAACTTATAAATCGCTTCAAGACCCTCGAAAATGTATGTCATATACTGTAGATAAAGTATTAATGCCACTCTACGCAAACTTAAACATAAAGCGTAAGTTGTCAGCTTATCAAATTATCAAACTAATTAGTTGTTTTTAATTTTAAATATTGAATTATGGCATTGTGAAATTTATTAGCTCCTCCCATTACCAGATTTCGAACTATCTTCTAGAATGAGTAGTCATCTATCTATTACAAAATTGTTTAGAACTTACAAGGGAACAATCACCAGTGCAACTCTCTGATCGTGATCAAACTTCTTTCTTGAATACCATGTCCCCTAACATGATTTTACAAAATATGACTCGCGGCAAAGAGTTTCTCGTTCAACGGGGAGAAATTCGGGAAGATCTCAATTGGCGCACGTACATTGCCATAGCATGAGCGCTTGATTGACTGCACGTACAAAAAAATGTGCTGTGCTGTGCGCATGTGCTGTGCTGGTTGTGTACTGCAGTACAGTGCAGTGCAGTACTAATACAGTATTTTATGTACAATTTTTAAAAAAAATTGAATACAAAATTGCAGAAATTGAATACAGTACAAATTGAATAAAAAATACAGAATTTTTTTTCAAGTAGCTAAAGCCAGATTATTTTTATTACGAGGGGCATGCTGAAATGATTGAAAGTCCATTTTTAACAAAATAATGGGCGACGAAATTTGAAATACGAAATTTTATTCGGAACCAGTAAGGTATTGTGAATAGGAAATAAAAGTTTCAGTGAGGTTGGCCAACAACTGGCCAATGGGCAAATGCAATAGCGAGGCTCACGTTTAAAAACGTAAACAATCAGTCGATCGATCATGCATCGTGATAAAAAAGCTCTCCGAAGCGCTGCCTTCAATGATTTTAAAAATCATCAATCCCCTCTTGAATTTTTATCCGTTTGAAATTAACTTTTGGAGACTTGGCTCCATCTATTGTAACCGTATGGAAATACTTTCGTGAATTTCGGACTAGAAGGATTGATCTGGAAGATCGACCATCTTCAGGACGCCCCGCAACTGCAGTGACGCCCGCAAATACCTTCGAAGTTCAGCGCCTCATCAAGCAAAATTCTCACGAAACATGTGAGTGGATGGAGCAGGAATTAAGCATCAGATTTTCGGCCTTGCAAGTCATTCTTCATCGAGAGCTGAAAGTCAGGAAGGTCTGTGCCAGATGGGTTCCTCACAAGCTGTCAGAGGACTAACAACAGACCCGAAAAGACTTTTCAAAGCAGATGCTCGAGATATTCATCGAAAATTCTCAAATCAGTCTCAAATGGATCAACACTGAAGATGAGACATGGCCCTATTACTACGACCCTCGTACGAAGCGGATGTCGATGGAATGAATTTTTCCTGGACAGGCTAGGCCAACGGTCGTGAGGCGTGAGCGCAGCGTCAAGAAATCTCTCCTCGTCGTCTTCTTCGACTACAAAGGAATCTACTGTCGCACAAAATTCCTTCCAGCGCAAGGACGTAAAGCCAGGAAACTCTTTACTTTTAAATCACAAAATGTTTGATGAAGCTGGTAAGAAAGACCAGGAAAATCCGTTCCAAGACTGGACCTCGCGGGCTGTCTTTGCTGCAAGGAAACGCTTCCCGTCTTACCTCTGCATCAACAACGAAATTCCTAAAAAAGAAGAAACTTGTCACTCTCCCTCACCCGCCCTATAGCTCCGACCTTGCACCGTACAACTTTTTTCTTTTTCCAAAATTGAAGGAAATTCTGAAGGGCAGAACTTTTTTGAATCAGAAAGAGTTGAAAGGGGAAGTGACGTCTGCGCTGAATCAGCTCTCCAAGAATGCCTTTTTGTTTGTATCCCAGCAATGGCTGGCCCGGTTGAAGAAGTGCAGTGAATGCAAGGGAGATTATATTGAGAGATTCGAGTGAAATATTGTTTATAAGTTGTAAATAAAAAAAGATAAAAATGGACTTTCAATCATTTCAGCATGCCCCTCGTATAAGAAATATAAATGCTCTTTTTGGAAACAATTAGGCAAAACACAATATTTTTATTTATATTTCTTATATTAAAAGCTGGCTTTAGCTACTTTAAAAAGTGTTTTGTTTTGTGTTCAATTTTGTTAAACGAAATTGTCCAAAAATACTGTATTAGTACTGAACTGCATTGTACTTGAGTACACAACCAGCACACGCGCACAGCACAGCACATGCTATAGTACGTGCCGTCAAGCGCTCATTCAATCATTCAGTCAAGCGCTCATGCTCTGGCAATGTACGTGCGCCAATTGAGATCTTCCCGAATTTCTCCCCGTTAAACGGGAAACTCTTTGCCGCGAGTCATATTTTGTAAAATCATGTTAGGGGACATGGTATTCAAGAAAGAAGTTTGGTCACGATCAGAGAGTTGCACTGGTGATTGTCCCTTGTTAGTTTTCAGCTGAACATTTTCTGAAAATTATCCTGAACTTTGTTGTGAAATTCGTCAATTTCAGGCTTTTATTAATTTCAAAATGTTAAATCTTCGAATAATAATTATTTGAAATTGAAGTTAAAAGTTCAACTCAAATTAATTAATGGACTTGTAATTGCGTGTAATTTCAAACCGAATTATCAAAAACTATCGAATTATAATAATTATTATTCGAATTATTTGTGATTTAATTTAATTACCAAAGTATGTATGCAATTCTTAAAGAGAACGTGTTCATTTTGCAGGGCCAGTTACCTCGATTGAGCAGCTGGATGCAAGCAGCCACGAGCCGGCCCTGCCGCCTGGAAGTACGCCTACCGTGTTTGACGTGGACGACTACCAGTCTTTGTTAGGGGATAAAACTGACACGCAGCTACCGATCCCGGAGGCCCTGACCCGCTCGGTGGAAGACTGTCCCATCCCGCAAGTAGAGCACGTCTATGTAAAGCATATGTACAAGCAGTATTCGTCGTCCGGTTCGACTGGTGTAATTCCGGTGCCGGAAGAGGATCTTCCGGTGTCTGTCACGGAAAAGTTCACAGTTGGCGCTGTGGCTGCTGAAGAAATTGGTACGTCTAGTCGCCATGCATAAATGCATCGGAGTAGCTATTTTACCCTCCCCCATTGGGCCCAATAAAACCTCGGTTATTTTATTTTATATTATTAAAATAATATTATTTTTACATTATATAATAATAATAAAAAAATGAATAATAATAATGAAAATAATAACAATAATAATATATAACAATATAATAATATATTATAATAATACTATCTTTACATAATATCCGCTTAATTAATACAACGAAAAAAATGTCCCCACATGTATGGCCGATAAATTTATTTTCTTCCCATAATTAACACTGTCACTTACGTTTTAAATTTGCGTATGTTGTCTCAGCAGCGCCCTCCGGTAACATCGCCAACAAGGTCTACGCCAGCTATCAAGACAGGCTAGCCAGCAGGAAACGCTTCGAGAGCCAGTCGAGACGTAAGATCGAAAGTTGTCGCGGTATCTTCCGTTGACTCTTCGCTCGCTGCAACGATTACAGTCGTTTTTGTTTGTTTGCAGAATTCTGGTCGGTGACTTCAGCTCCCTTCAGGGACACCCTTCTGACCAAACACCAGTTCACCGCTGTCCTCGGGAACGTCATAGCAGATCTCAGTCATGATGAGGATGCCATCCGGGAGATCATCAACCGTCTTCGGGCCAACTACCGGGAAAGCAGCGACGAACGGATCGCACGGCTTCGTCAGGTTATTCATGCTGCGCCCTTGTGTTTACAATAAAATAAAGAAGAAAAAAAACTTTTATTTTAAACCTTTCTATTTTTAATAGCTATTTTTTTTCTTGAAACCATATTATTTTAAATTATTTTAAATTATATACCACATATATTCACATAGTTATATTCAAGAAAGATACAGACATTCAAGTATACATTGTATATTACGATGGTATGTTTATTTGACAACTTTTTTTATTTTTCTTTGATTGATAAAAGTATTTAAATATATATGGTATTAAAATTAATAAATGCCAATGCAATCTTTGAAAAGGTTGATTGATGTACCGGGTGGAAACTTACTTTTTGGAAAAGCGATTTTTGGCTAATTTGCAAACCTTCAGTCTTTGGTAATCGATCAAGGCCTAATATTTTGGAACGCCCTCTCCTTGACGCAAGTTTAAAACACTTTTAAAACAAATTTATGAAAAAATTTATTTGGATATGAAAATATTTAAACATGCTTAAGTGACGAAAATGTTCCTGAATAAAAACTTTGCCATAAATAAAAAATAAAATAATCTGATTTAAAACAGTATAAACGCATCTTGATCATCGTTGGTGAAAATTTCAAAAGGATTTGAGAGCTCAAGATTAATTTGTGCATCGAAATAAGTGACGAAATGTCAGGGAGCTCTCTGGCGATTTTACCTTTGACGAGCCTTTCATGAGTCTCGCTCTTTTCTGAAACGCTCTAGCGAGCACCCAAATGCATTTTCATTTTTTTAAACTGTTGTCTGAGAAAAGGGTTTGTTCAAGTTTGAGCAGTTACATTCTCACAGCGAAAGCTATAACGCGGCGACATTTTGTTCCAGCGATTAAAGATTCGAGGTTGTCGGGCTTTGTTGGGTGCTTCAAGTTTCGACACGGGTGAAGTCGCAAAATAACAAACAAAATTATTATTTATGAGAGCTCACACAAAATGCTTCAAAACTGCTGTTACCAAAAACGCTTTGCACGTTTTCCAAGAACGCGAATAGTGAAACAATTACCAAGTCCCGCAAACCGCGGGATAAAAATTGTGCTCCGAGGACCAAGGTTACGATAAATGAAGTCCTCACTCATACTTTTGCACGATGAAAAAGTTCCAGTATAATGGTTTGGAATCCAATTGAATTTACTAAATTTTAGCGTCATTAGATTTTTTAAAGGAGGCGCACGACCTCGGCAATTTGTGAATGTTTTGCAGAAAGCAAGTTTCTACCCGGTAGTAAGCATGAATATTATTTTTGACAGGAACAAACGCAGGCGCGTAATGCTCGGCGTGTGTCGGAGCTGCTGCGTGCCTTCGACTGTCTCGACAACACCGGGAAGGGCGTGGTCGACCTGGCCCGTTTACTGGATCTCTGGCTCTTCACGGGGATCCCGGTCAGAATCAGTCAAGTCAACGAAAGTATGCTTTGTTTATATCGGCAGCATGAAAATCATAACAGACGAATAAAATTTTCCGATGCTTTATTTTATTTACAAATTATTTTCAGTTTTGACAGCGTATAACGCGGTTTCGAAAGCGTGCAGCACGAACTTCACAAAAGAGCAGTTTGTCGATTTCGGCCTGATCCTCCTGAACGTCTGCAATTTAGACATCGATGTGGGATGCAAAACTCTGGCAGACGAGATGACTAAAACTCTGAAGGCACATTTTTTTATCGCTCAATTTTTGAGTTACGAATTGTGAACGTCATTAAAAATTATTATTAAATTAAATTAAATTAAATTAAATTATTTTTATCTTTGTGTCCCATAGTTTGAGTACTAATACCGTGAAACGAACTTTAAATAAAATATATTAATATTAAAACTATAATAAATCTATTAAATATAATAATATTATTTAAAATAAATTAAAATATATGAGATGTTAATAACATTTACCAATATTTTTTCCAAAAAAAGTATTCTTTAAAAAAAATAGAAACGGTTTTTCTAAATTTTTTTGACGACAGAAAAAATGTTTTACGTGTGTTTTTTCAGACTGAACAAACGGAGCAGACCAAAATCATCATGCGGAAGGGCTGGTTGGCCGATGTGCGAACCCGCACAGCCAGCGGAGGCGGCAATCTGGACAGTTTATTCCGTGACATCATCGAGCTAATTGAGAAGGTTCGTTTAGATTGGAATTTCAACGTAAAATGAATCTAGGGAAACGAAATAATCGGAATACGAAACTAAAATGTAAAAAATTATTTTCCAAAAAACATTTTAAAATAAATCGTTCGCAGGACGGTCAAATTCATTCGGGGAATAAGGTGATCGCGGCCAGTATCGCTCTGCTGGAACACAACACGCTCAATCCCGCCAAGGGGAAGTTCCTGCTGCGATTCGTCGCAGCGAGCGATCGAGAGAGCCGTTACCTCATCAACCGGATCTATTTACCAGAGAGCCAAAATATTGGGTACTTTGAGGGTTGAAATGACCACCAAGGAAACTTGTGAAAAACTCATTAATTTCTGAATGGCACAGATGCTAGGCGATCGTTAATTTGCAGGTTCAGGGTCGCGCAAGCCGGACGACCCGGGCGCATTGAAAAAATCTCACAAAACGACACACCGCTTCCCGTTAGTTCAGAGCGCAAACAAGTAAGGCATGGAATAATTGCGGTTTAACTGGCCACGCAATGACAGTAGTTTAGTGCACTCTGGCAGGCCATAACGTAAAACCTGCATACCTTCTTCTAATGCAGTTGTACATACTAGTACCAGCCACTAATATACAGATGGCTTTGACTTTCAGAGTAGCGATGGTGCCTTTATCTGTTATCCATTGCTGGACAAAACAAATCGCTGCTTTGGTGTATTGAATGTCGACACATTGGATAACCGCACTCTTCGCGAGATTGACTCCAGCGAAATGGAATTCCATGAGGTACCCATTTGTATATTCATTTCCAATGCCGTGTATCCTCAGTCGTTGTCTGTCTGTCTGTCTGTCTGTCTGTCTGTCTGTCTGTCTGTTTGTCTGTCTGTCTGTCTGTCTGTTTGTTTGTCTGTCTGTCTGTCTGTTTGTCTATCTGTCTGTCTGTCTTAAAACGAAAGCAAAAAAATCCTCTATGAATTCTGAGTCCATGTTTGGATCCGGAGAAATGATCCATTTTTAGGCTGTGCTTTGCTGCCTCTCCGAGGGTTTCGTCCAAATTCAAACTCAGAGAAAATGCATCGTAGCCCTCGCCGAGGGGCTTCCATGGTTTCACATCCTGTCACCCTCAATTGTCGACATTCAGATGTACTGGGTCGAACCGGATTGCCGCGTGAACGACACCCCAACACTGCGGAAAGTTGTATCGACCGCTGGAGGGAGTTCACCTGCCGTCGTTTATCCCAATCCGGCAGTGTACCGGCAAGGCGATCCGGGATTCTTTGACCGGCTCCTGTGTTGTGCGACCTCTGCGGAAAACGTCAAAGAGACCCTTTTCAAGGAAAGGTAGAACAGTCCATCCGATCAGTCAATCGGACAAGGCCCAAACTTACCTGAATGAACTTTTAGGCATTTGGCGTGTCCGTTGATAGACAAGAATAACTTCGCGATCATCGTCTTGGACATCAAGTAGGTTTATTTAAGAGGTTATTTTAGTCTGAGTTTTGTAAATTTCTTCCTTTTTTCCAGTGTTCAATATTTTATTTGTACAGTTTTGGAAGTGACTGGCCGAAGGCAACCAAAGAGACCGATGTCGTTAATCTTCTGGTCATCTGCCAAAAGACATTGAACGAAGTGCTGTCAACCATGAGCGGCACCTTCCCTCAGTTAGGTACGTTAGATTAACTGTGGGAGAATGGTGGAGGTCGCTGAGGGAGCTCGCTTCTTTCGGTGTCACCGTTAACGGAGTGCGTAAAGTCGAGGGCGGCTTTTATTCTGCGGTACACGCAGACAATATGATAACGGTGAGACGGAGGACCGTTGGGGAGACGGACAGTTGAGTTGAAGTGACGGAGGGCCCGATCTGGAGAGGTACACGGAATAATAGGCTCAGTGATGGAAGGCCAAACGGGGAGACGGATTATTGGAAGATGGTTCAAAGGATAGAATGACCGAGAGACGGAATATTGAACGGAGTGATAGACGGCGGGGGGAGGAGAGAAGTGATGGAAGCACTAGGCGAATTTATGGGCAGAGAGATTGATCTCCCTCCAAAGAGGCGGGGTTATTGCGCGAGAATGATTGAACGGTGATTAGTTTGACCGAGGGACGGAGTACCGTGTGGATTGAGGTTGGAAACGACGGAGGACCCAGTATGAGGATATGCGTCAATTCAAAGTAGCAGTAGTCAGCTAAACGTCCTTCCTTACGAGGAGATCCAGTATTAATCGGTCGGTAGTGACGGACAGCCGGGCCGAGAGACGGACGGTCGGACCGAGAGACCGTGCTATGGACGATTGCAACCAGAAACCAACCGTGCGACGGCCGCCCGGCCTCGAGTGTCAGAGGGACGGACCAACACCGAGACGGAGTATTGAATAGAGGAGCAGAAGGTAGATGTAGTACAAGACGAACGGTCTGCTCACCGAAGGTCGGCTGACCCAAAGAGATGCCCTCCGTTGTTCCATAAGCCTGACCACGCATCTCCTCATCTGACCGTCCGTCCGTCGCTGTACGCCTGGCTTTACGGAGTTCCCCCCTCCCCCCGAGAGGGCGATCCGTCGGGTTCTCAGACTTCTTAGTTTAGGACACATTTCGGATCTCATCCGTCCGACGGCATTTATACTTCTTAAATTTAAGAGCCCTTTTTGGGGTTGCTTGAAAGACAGAGACATAATTACATAATTACACTGTCTGTGGTTTATTACAGCAATTCAAAAGCAGTTTCCGGAACGGCAGCACCGATTCATCTTCCACCGCCTACTGCTGGTCGACCTCCGACAGGTCTGCAAACGGATCCAGGCCTCGACGCTGTCGGACATCCGAACCGCGCCGGACTCCAGTCAAGTGCATCAACAGATTTTGAAAGCCATTTTAACCGCTTTCCACCCGGCCGAATCGGAGCAGGGCTACTTCGACCGTTGGAGTGGTTGCAAGGACGCCGTTCGCCTTGATCTCATGGACACCATCGTGCAGTTCGATCCGACAGTGAACCTTGGCATCCGTTCGGCTCGCACAATTAGCAAAGCCTTCCGAGGTAAAAAATAAAAAATAAAAAAGGGCTTAATAAAACTAAATAATTGATTATTTAAATAATACTAGTGCGAAATAATTTAAAAAAAACCAAGAATATATATTAAAATGAACGAAAATTCCAAAATGAACGAAAATTAATGAGAAATCGATTAATATAACTAATAATAATTTAAATTATAAGTAAATAATAAAAGATAAATCACACGGATTATTAACGCTAATGAATAATAAACATTAACACTACTTAACTGATATTAATAAGCTCAATGATTAAAACTACTAGTGAATTAAAAGTTAAATTTTTTAAAGTAAATTTTTAAAAGTATTTTAAATTATAAATTTTAAATGTTTCAAAGTAAATTTTTTGCTAAGGTCTTAGCTGCAAGTTTTCTTGTTGCACAGAGATAGTGCAATTATCGGAAGAGTCCGTGACTGTGAAGCACCCAATTTTCCAATACCTCTATCGGTGGATCACTGTCTGTTCTCGGCTGCTGGAATCATCTGAAGCTGTCAGAAACGACCCTGCCATGCAGGAGGGTGTTTCCTCACAAGCGTATCTCACGCCCACTGCAGGAGTCGCAACTGATGGCATCCTATTCCGAGCAGATCCAGTACCATATAAGAAAAAGGGGAAATCAAAGAAGGGACCTTCATGAAGCCTCGCCCAAATAATTGACGTTCATCTAGATCAACTTAATTTTTTTATAGGTTCCGAGCCGGGTGGGGCTGCCCCTTGGAACCCCAAGCAAATTTAAACCTCCGACCAGCTCTCAATACGACACTGATGTGGAGGCTTGACTGAAGACTCCAGAAAGAGACGGGTGTACTCTAATATTTGCAGACAAAAAGCAAAGTTTTGGCAAAGGTTGGAAAACGGTTAATTAATAGGCAGCGCAAGTAACTGCAATCTTGCTGCAAGGGCTTAGAATAATGCGACACACTGTACCATTTGTCAGAGAAATGAAAGCATAAAAAACGATGGACTTTTCACTACGGCAAAAATACTATAGAATAGCTGCGTTTCGGCCATAGCGTGCCATTTTTATGTTGGCTTCCATAACACAAAATGCAAATTGTAATCAGACTGTTATTTACACAAAAACACATTATTTGAATAAAGCGGTCTAAATGAGCCATATGAGCCTGGTTGCAGAGCTAATAATCCTCCAGTAAGGAGGATTCAATCGCTGCAATATCTGCATCGATTTCTTTCGTCGTCGCCATGCATGCAGGACTATTCTCGTTCTGTGCAACAATCCCTGCAATCTGGCCGATATCCGCTGCTGTTTTTAGAATCACGCTCAACCACTTTCCAGGGTTCGCAGTGTGCTTGTTGTTGGCCGCCACCGCCGCTAGAACAGCGTTAAGGTCAACTCCGTAACTCTGCAGTTGCTGCTGATAAAGTTCTGAAAACATGAACGACCAAAGCAATAACACCATGGTTCCAAAAAATAAAAACAAAAACTATGTAAAATGTAAAGCTGTCACCATATCTCTTTAAATTATGTAATTTGCCTAAAGGTATGTTTCCTGTCATTATTAAAAGAAGAAGACGGAGAACTGATCAAGACTTTGAAAAAAAATTAATTCAGCCTACATTTTGCTATTTCGTTCTTGCGCTCTAAGAAAAAGGAACCGTTGAACCAGTCTGGGGGAAGACACTGGCAAATGAAATGGGCTTTTCACAAGTGACCAGATGACTGAGTTTCTTCCAACTTCGTCGCCTGTGCTTTTATGGGACAAGAAGCCGTAAATGTTACCGAAAGACGACAATCAATAAACGACAAAGTAATGGTTTTTTCAACAATTAGCTGAAAACAGGGCCTCTTTGAAATGGACAATTATGTGACTGTCAGACTTGACCGACAAAATTCAGACGCTACGCTAGAAAGTGTGCTGATCTCACAGATGGCTCCACCCGATAATTTAAATAGCCAATAGCTATTCCTACTGAATACAATCGATACCAAATTGCGTGTTAGGTGCTTTGCTTCGTTTGAATCCAGCCAAGTGGCCACAGATACCCTGCCTTGAAAAGTATGCTATATTATCTGTGCACTCGGTGGATCCTATCTCCATTTGGAGCGCACGTTGTCATTTCTGGAGCGCACGTTGCCATTTCCTAAGGTAGAACATGAACGTTAGTACCGATGGAAGCATTCCGGGCAGGCTAGTTCAACTGGAGGTTATCACACTAGCCGTGGTTTACCCGTTCATGTTGGGCGGACTGCAGTACGTGGGTCCAGCTTTCGCTTCCGCCCGTGATGATATTCGCGTGAAGTATCCATGGATAAATCTCACGCAGACATTTGTTGTTGGCGAAAAAACTCCTCACTATTCAGACTGGCTCTCTCAGTACGAAAACGTCCTGGCGTTTTATTATTATCGAGCGCGGACGCAGAAACAGACAGCAGACGTGACGGCTTTCGTGACAGCAGGTACGGTTCACTAGAGACCTTTCGCCCTCAGCGTTCGCCATTAAAACATCAGTCAGCGAAGATCGTCACATTACCGTAAGTTATAAGTGATTACAGTATACGGAATGGCTAGTCGAGCTTATCAAAAGAAGCGGTTGTGATTGGCTCATTCGAATTTCTTAATTGCTGACAAGCCAGATAGCCGATTCAACAGCCCAAAATTTTACCTTCCTTAACGACGTTCCAGAAACACAATTTTTTTACTTTAACGAAAAAATCGAAACTTGATTTTAGAGAAAAAAAGAACAAAAAGAACCCATACGGTTTTGGAGATTATTAAAGGAAAGTCTCGCCATGTAAATGTCTCATACGGGAAAACGACTGTCGGGTCGGGAATTGTTGGGAAAATTGATTTTCGTTGAGCGTATAGAAAATCAATGCAAAGTCAATGAAAAGATCATGGCCATTGGCCACTATCTAAAAACTACCTAACCAGTCTATGAATAATAAGCGAGTAAACGACACTATTTCCGTTTTATTGACGCCGCAAACAATATTCTACGCAAGCCAGTGGGCAATTTTTCGAAAATAGTCAAAAATAGTCAAAAATAGTAAAAAATAGTCAAAAATAGTCAAAAAATAGTCAATAAAAAGAAGCCAAGCTCCGAGCGCAGTATTCTTTCAACGACTGCACTTATTTTATGAAGTAGAAAATTGTATACAATTTTTCACTTCATTGACTTTGCATTGATTTTCTATATACTTAACGAGTGTCTGATTGCCGAGCTGGTGAAAGGTCTACACTATGAGTTGATTCATGGACCACTTCTCATTTTCTATATGCTCAACAAAAATCAATTTTCCCAACAATTCCCGACCCGACAGTCGTTTTCCCGTGTAAGACATTTACATGGCGAAACTTTCCTTTAATAATCTCCAAAAACCGTATGGGTTCTTTTTGTTCTTTTTTTCTCTAAAATCAAGTTTCGATTTCTTTCGTTAACTTAAAAAAAATTGTGTTTCTGGAACGTCGTTAAGGAAGGTAAAAAATGAAACGATGTTTTACATGTGAATGAATTAGCTAATCAACGGTTAAAGTTCATGTTAAAGCGGATATGCATTCCAGGGACTTCGGATTTGTTTTCTGCCAAATCCAGAGTTCAATTGCAAATGAAATATTTTTCCAAAATCTACATATTTAGTCCACTATTTGTGAAAAAAAATTAATTTTTTTCTAAACGCTTTTTGAAATTGTGCCCTTTAATATAGGATTATTTTTTCCCGTTGTCTTTTCAAAATTTTACGAAGTAAGTTTTTTAATTCGGTGGGTACAAAATTCGGTACTAATTCGGTGTATTTCATATAATGCTTGATTGATCGATTCAATTACTGGCGGCTAGTATACTATCCATAGTCAACCAATAGTTCAATCAAAGCCCTATTTAACCACAATCCACCACGATCCACCGAATTAGGAAATTTACTTTGTACTAAATTGGCTTTTTACACTCTACTTCATTTCCGGTTTTTGCCAGACTTTCTAGCTCCCTCTCAAACGCGCCCGATTAGCCATTATTGGAAACGGATCGTTGTCAAAAATCCCCACAACAACTTTCCTGAAAATCAAGCATTTTGATGTTTTGAATGTCGAAATGAGTGATCTATTGAGATTTTGCCGTGCGCACAAGCTCAGACATCGGGCCAAAGGAAGTACAAAAAGTATTCCCGATGGCAGTATTCGGAACCAAAGTTTTCAATAGAAAAAGTGCAGCTTGGTTTCATGCTATTTAGTGGTATAAAATAATTTAATATAAACTTTAAAAGACAACGGATTCTCAATGACACATGCGGTAGCGTAGTTGTCTAAATTTCCTTAACTTGCTCTAACGTTTTCGACACTCTATGTTGTTTCTTAGGTGGCGATGACATGACTGGTTTTGGTCAGTTCGCCACAGAAACGGATAAGTTACTCATCACAAGGTTAGTGGTCATCGACTGTGTCGGGGATACTTAAACCGGATAAAACCGGATTTTGTTTTAGCGTCGCGCAAACAACAGACTTTCGAGATAAATCAAAGTGGCCAACTTGGGTTACAACAACCTCAAATTCCCGGACAGCATTTCGAACGGTGTACGAAAGCTTGAGCAAAATGTTCAAATGGTCCATCTCGACGGTCCTGTGTGATGCCAACAGCAACACCTATTTTGAACCGTTTTCGGAATACATCCGTCAGACTTTACTGGTCACCTCGCCCAATGCCCAAGTCAATCGCGTGGTATTTGACTCAAGAAAAGCCGACACGGATTATGAGAAATTGTGGGAGTTAATCAAGAACACTAGCCGAGGTGATCTGTGTGTGTGTGTGTGGTGATTGATGGTATAATCGCAAGCTTTGGATTGTAGTTATGAGGATCGATCGGTTTAACGACGGCACGGTTATTTCCCTTTTAGGTTTTCGAGAAGCAAATTCGATTCGAGGTCTCCTATTATTCAGTTCAATAGCTGGTGTTCGACCAGTCTTTTAAAATGCCACTGACTGAGCACACGAGTCTGACACGTTCACAGAATTTGAAACCAGCCATCAAACACAATATATTTTTCGTAAATGAAGTGAATCATAGGTGGTTACTAATGTGGTGGTTGAACCAATTTGAACTAATTTAACGTTGTGTCAGCTAAATTGTTCTTTCCCATGAATTACCATACCCTTTCATTATGATCGCCTTGCAGTGATATTCTACTTTGGCCACTCTAAAGCGCTACACAAATTACTGGTACACAGTGTGCGCTCTCTGTTCTGTCGTATCCGCCAAACCGCGTCAGTTAAGGATTGCTCTGTTTTGTAGATCTCTGCTGCCGAGCTCAATATGACCAACGGAGAATACGTGAGTAGTCTAATTTTAGGAATGGGAATTCTTTTCATTTGCTGCGTATCAACGTGTCATGAAAGTCTCGGGTCTGCCAACCAGGTCGTTCTTGCCTTTCTCACCTTTCGCCACGTTTCGTTTGGCAACTTCGGATTGGATGTTCCGGTTAATGCCACTTCCGTTGAAGTAATTTAAGTACTGTACTGTCGCGATTCTAACGGCCAGTTTAGCCCCGCCTCCCCCGCGCAAGACTCTGTGACGTCACGGATTCAATTCCAGCCCGGCC